>JANJGN010005314.1:0-24163 GCA_026770705.1 Isurus oxyrinchus
CTGTCAGAGGGTCAGTACTGAGGGAGTGCTGCACTGTCAGAGGGTCAGTACTGAGGGAGTGCTGCACTGTCAGAGGGTCAGTACTGAGGGAGTGCTGCACTGTCAGTGGGTCAGTACTGAGGGAGTGCTGCACTGTCAGAGGGTCAGTACTGAGGGAGTGCTGCTGTGTCGGGGGTCTCATTCTTTGGATGAGACATTAAATCGAGGCTCTGTCTGCTCTCTCAGGTGGGATGTAAAAGATCCCAGAGTCACTAATTGAAAGGGGAGCAGAGGGTGGGGCTGGAGTTCTCCCCCACGTCCTGCGGCCGATATTTCTCGTTCAGACAACATAGCTGAAAAAACACAATCACCTCATTATCATATTGCTGTTCATGGGATCTTGCTCTGCGTGAATTGGCTGCCACATTTCCTGACTGACGCAGTGACTGCTTTTCAAAATTGTAATCGATTGGGCGGAGTGAATGTGGGGGATTCCCTGGGGTAACCCGGGGTGGAGTGTGGAACCACATCTGTCTGTGATCAGCCTTGAGGATCAGTGGTCTGCAGACATACATCAGCCTGGGTCGTCTATACTCCTGTGCAGCTGCTTTATTCTGCTATCAACAGTTTCTTTATGGGTGTCATCAGTCACAGCCAAACAGCGACCCCTTGTGCCTGAGCAGCAATACAGCACAGCCAGTGTAACACAGGTAATATCCACTATATACTGAAGGGCACCGCCACCTGGTGTGGGGCATCAGCAACTGCTACTGAGCAGCACTGCCACCTGGTGTGGGGCAGCAGCAACTGCTGCTGAGCAGCACCGCCACCTGGTGTGGGGCATCAGCAACTGCTGCTGAGCTGCCATTAGCCAGAGGAGGTAAAGGAGGCAAACTGTCTCGACAAGGAAATCCCAAACCACACACCATTTCGAAAGAGGGAATTTTCTGCCTCGTCACTCATAGCTCCAGGTGAGGCAAAAAAGCTTCTTGTGAATACTAACTGTGGGTTTGTTTGTCAGCAGCACTCGGAGTGAGCAGTGCAGCACTCCCTCAGTACTGACCCTCTGACAGTGCAGCACTCCCTCAGTACTGACCCTCTGACAGTGCAGCACTCCCTCAGTACTGACCCTCTGACAGTGCAGCACTCCCTCAGTACTGACCCTCTGACAGTGCAGCACTCCCTCAGTACTGACCCTCTGACAGTGCAGCACTCCCTCAGTACTGACCCTCTGACAGTGCAGCACTCCCTCAGTACTGACCCTCTGACAGTGCAGCACTCCCTCAGTACTGACCCTCTGACAGTGCAGCACTCCCTCAGTACTGACCCTCTGACAGTGCAGCACTCCCTCAGTACTGACCCTCTGACAGTGCAGCACTCCTTCAGTACTGACCCTCTGACAGTGCAGCACTCCTTCAGTACTGACTCTCCAACATTTCAGCACTCCCTCAGTACTGACCCTCTGACAGTGCCGCACTCCCTCATTACTGACCCTCTGACAGTGCCGCACTCCCTCAGTACTGACCCTCTGACAGTGCAGCACTCCCTCAGTTCTGACCCTCTGACAGTGCCGCACTCCCTCAGTACTGACCCTCTGACAATGCCACACTCCCTAAGTACTGACCCTCTGACAGTGCAGCACTCCCTCAGCGCTGACAGAGTGAGATTGGATGGGGTGGTTCATGCAGCAAATTGGCAGAGTTCGATGGGGTGAATGACCTGTTTCTGTGCTGGAACGGCCAGTGATTTTACAGGTGCCCTTCAGCAACTCGCTGACCTGGGGAGGGGCTGTGAGGATGTCCAGCCAGCAAACCTCACAATGTATCAGCGGAGGAGAGAGAGAAATTGTGGGAGCTGCCGGCTTTTGAGTGGGATGTTGAACTGTCTGCCAGCTAGGGGTGGATGTAAAAGATCCCATGGCGCTATGTTGAAGAGGAGCAAGGAGGAGTTCTCCCCCTGTGTCCAGGATTGATATTGATCCCTAAATCAACATCATAAAAATCAAATTAACTGCTCATTAACACATTGCAGTGTGTGGGATCTTGCTGTGCGCAGAATGGCTGCTGGGTTTCCTACGTTACAACAGTGAATACATTTCACAAAGTACTTCAGTGGCTGAAAACATTTGGAAAGTGGTTGGCGAAGGGAATATCAGGTGCAAAAGAGGTTACATAAATGCAGAATAATTCTTTTTTCAGAGGCCTGACTCATGCAGCATGACTCATTGCTGTAAAACACACTCACATCTGTTGTCCTCTCCGTTCCTGTAGAAAGGAAGAGGAATATTTACACAGGGCACAAAAAGCAGCAGGTACTCAAAACTATTACACTGTCCCAACAGCATTTCATACCAGTCAGTGTGAAGGATGTCGGTGCTCAAGTATAGAGCATTTCCATTAAGGGTCCCAACAAACACGCCTAGGACAGGTACAGCACGGGGTTAGATACAGAATAAAGCTCCCTGTACACTGTCCCCATCAAACACTCCCAGGACAGGTACAGCACAGGGTTAGATACAGATTAAAGCTCCCTCTACACTGTCCCCATCAAACACGCCCAGGACAGGTACAGCACGGGGTTAGATACAGAGTAAAGCTCCCTCTATACTGTCCCCATCAAACACTCCCAGGACAGGTACAGCACAGGGTTAGATACAGAGTAAATCTCCCTCTACACCGTCCCCATCAAACACTCCCAGGACAGGTACAGCACGGGGTTAGATACAGAGTAAAGCTCCCTCTACACTGTCCCCATCAAACACTCCCAGGACAGGTATAGCACGGGGTTAGATACAGAGTAAAGCTCCCTCTACACTGTCCCCATCAAACACTCCCAGGACAGGTACAGCACAGGGTTAGATACAGAGTAAAGCTCCCTCTACACCATCCCCATCAAACACTCCCAGGACAGGTACAGCACGGGGTTAGATACAGAGTAAAGCTCCCTCTACACTGTCCCCATCAAACACTCCCAGGACAGGTACAGCACGGGGTTAGATACAGAGTAAAGCTCCCTCTACACTGTCCCCATCAAACACTCCCAGGACAGGTACAGCACGGGGTTAGATACAGAGTAAAGCTCCCTCTCCACTGTCCCCATCAAACACTCCCAGGACAGCTACAGCACGGGGTTAGATACAGAGTAAAGCTCCCTCTACACTGTCCCCATCAAACACTCCCAGAGTTGGTACAGCACAGGGTTAGATACACAATAAAGCTCCCTCTACACTGTCCTCATCAAACACTCCCAGGACAGGTACAGCACGGGGTTAGATACAGAGTAAAACTCCCTCTACACTGTCCCCATCAAACACTCCCAGGACAGGTACAGCACGGGGTTAGATACAGAGTAAAACTCCCTCTACACTGTCCCCATCAAACACTCCCAGGACAGGTACAGCATGGGGTTAGATACAGAGTAAAGCTCCCTCTACACTGACCCCATCAAACTCTCCCAGGACAGGTACAGCACGGGGTTAGATACAGAGTAAAGCTCCCTCTACACTGTCCCCATCAAACACTCCCAGGACAGGTACAGCACGGGGTTAGGCACAGAGTAAAGCTCCCTCTACACTGTCCACATCAAACACTCCCAGGACAGATACAGCACGGGGTTAGATACAGAGTAAAGTTCCCTCTACACTGTCCCCATCAAACACTCCCAGGACAGGTACAGCACGGTGTTAGATACAGAGTAAAGCTCCCTCTACACTGTCCCCATCAAACACTCCCAGGACAGGTACAGCATGGGGTTAGATACAGAGTAAAGCTCCCTCTACACTGTCCCCATCAAACACTCCCAGGACAGGTGCAGCACAGGGTTAGATACAGAGTAAAGCTCCCTCTACACTGTCCCCATCAAACACTCCCAGGACAGGTACAGCACGGGGTTAGATACAGAGTAAAGTTCCATCTACACTGTCCCCATCAAACACTCCCAGGACAGGTACAGCACGGGGTTAGATACAGAGTAAAGTTCCATCTACACTGTCCCCATCAAACACTCCCAGGACAGGTACAGCACGGGGTTAGATACAGAGTAAAGCTCCCTCTACACTGTCCCCATCAAACACTCCCTGGACAGGTACAGCATGGGGTTAGATACAGAGTAAAGCTCCCTCTACACTGTCCCCATCAAACACTCCCAGGACAGGTACAGCACAGGGTTAGATACAGAGTAAATCTCCCTCTACACTGTCCCCATCAAACACTCCCAGGACAGGTACAGCACGGGGTTAGATACAGAGTAAATCTCCCTCTACACTGTCCCCATCAAACACTCCCAGGACAGGTACAGCATGGGGTTAGATACAGAGTAAAGCTCCCTCTACACTGTCCCCATCAAACACCCAGGACAGGTGCAGCACAGGGTTAGATACAGAGTAAAGCTCCCTCTACACTGTCCCATCAAACACTCCCAGGACAGGTACAGCACAGGGTTAGATTCAGAGTAAAGCTCCCTCTACACTGTCCCCATCAAACACTCCCAGGGCAGGTACAGCATGGGGTTAGATTCAGAGTAAAGCTCCCTCTACACTGTCCCCATCAAACACTCCCAGGACAGGTACAGCACGGGGTTAGATACAGAGTAAAGTTCCATCTACACTGTCCCCATCAAACACTCCCAGGACAGGTACAGCACGGGGTTAGATACAGAGTAAAGTTCCATCTCCACTGTCCCCATCAAACACTCCCAGGACAGGTACAGCACGGGGTTAGATACAGAGTAAAGCTCCCTCTACACTGTCCCCATCAAACACTCCCTGGACAGGTACAGCATGGGGTTAGATACAGAGTAAAGCTCCCTCTACACTGTCCCCATCAAACACTCCCAGGACAGGTACAGCACAGGGTTAGATACAGAGTAAATCTCCCTCTACACTGTCCCCATCAAACACTCCCAGGACAGGTACAGCATGGGGTTAGATACAGAGTAAAGCTCCCTCTACACTGTCCCCATCAAACACTCCCAGGACAGGTGCAGCACAGGGTTAGATACAGAGTAAAGCTCCCTCTACACTGTCCCCATCAAACACTCCCAGGACAGGTACAGCACAGGGTTAGATTCAGAGTAAAGCTCCCTCTACACTGTCCCCATCAAACACTCCCAGGGCAGGTACAGCACGGGGTTAGATTCAGAGTAAAGCTCCCTCTACACTGTCCCCATCAAACACTCCCAGGACAGGTACAGCATGGGGTTAGATACAGAGTAAAGCTCCCTCTACACTGTCCCCATCAAACACTCCCAGGACAGGTATAGCACGGGGTTAGATACAGAGTAAAGCTCCCTCTACACTGTCCCCATCAAACACTCCCAGGACAGGTACAGCACAGGGTTAGATACAGAGTAAAGCTCCCTCTACACCATCCCCATCAAACACTCCCAGGACAGGTACAGCACGGGGTTAGATACAGAGTAAAGCTCCCTCTACACTGTCCCCATCAAACACTCCCAGGACAGGTACAGCACGGGGTTAGATACAGAGTAAAGCTCCCTCTACACTGTCCCCATCAAACACTCCCAGGACAGGTACAGCACGGGGTTAGATACAGAGTAAAGCTCCCTCTCCACTGTCCCCATCTAACACTCCCAGGACAGCTACAGCACGGGGTTAGATACAGAGTAAAGCTCCCTCTACACTGTCCCCATCAAACACTCCCAGAGTTGGTACAGCACAGGGTTAGATACACAATAAAGCTCCCTCTACACTGTCCTCATCAAACACTCCCAGGACAGGTACAGCACGGGGTTAGATACAGAGTAAAACTCCCTCTACACTGTCCCCATCAAACACTCCCAGGACAGGTACAGCACGGGGTTAGATACAGAGTAAAACTCCCTCTACACTGTCCCCATCAAACACTCCCAGGACAGGTACAGCATGGGGTTAGATACAGAGTAAAGCTCCCTCTACACTGACCCCATCAAACTCTCCCAGGACAGGTACAGCACGGGGTTAGATACAGAGTAAAGCTCCCTCTACACTGTCCCCATCAAACACTCCCAGGACAGGTACAGCACGGGGTTAGGCACAGAGTAAAGCTCCCTCTACACTGTCCACATCAAACACTCCCAGGACAGATACAGCACGGGGTTAGATACAGAGTAAAGTTCCCTCTACACTGTCCCCATCAAACACTCCCAGGACAGGTACAGCACGGTGTTAGATACAGAGTAAAGCTCCCTCTACACTGTCCCCATCAAACACTCCCAGGACAGGTACAGCATGGGGTTAGATACAGAGTAAAGCTCCCTCTACACTGTCCCCATCAAACACTCCCAGGACAGGTGCAGCACAGGGTTAGATACAGAGTAAAGCTCCCTCTACACTGTCCCCATCAAACACTCCCAGGACAGGTACAGCACGGGGTTAGATACAGAGTAAAGTTCCATCTACACTGTCCCCATCAAACACTCCCAGGACAGGTACAGCACGGGGTTAGATACAGAGTAAAGTTCCATCTACACTGTCCCCATCAAACACTCCCAGGACAGGTACAGCACGGGGTTAGATACAGAGTAAAGCTCCCTCTACACTGTCCCCATCAAACACTCCCTGGACAGGTACAGCATGGGGTTAGATACAGAGTAAAGCTCCCTCTACACTGTCCCCATCAAACACTCCTAGGACAGGTACAGCACAGGGTTAGATACAGAGTAAATCTCCCTCTACACTGTCCCCATCAAACACTCCCAGGACAGGTACAGCACGGGGTTAGATACAGAGTAAATCTCCCTCTACACTGTCCCCATCAAACACTCCCAGGACAGGTACAGCATGGGGTTAGATACAGAGTAAAGCTCCCTCTACACTGTCCCCATCAAACACCCAGGACAGGTGCAGCACAGCGTTAGATACAGAGTAAAGCTCCCTCTACACTGTCCCATCAAACACTCCCAGGACAGGTACAGCACAGGGTTAGATTCAGAGTAAAGCTCCCTCTACACTGTCCCCATCAAACACTCCCAGGGCAGGTACAGCATGGGGTTAGATTCAGAGTAAAGCTCCCTCTACACTGTCCCCATCAAACACTCCCAGGACAGGTACAGCACGGGGTTAGATACAGAGTAAAGTTCCATCTACACTGTCCCCATCAAACACTCCCAGGACAGGTACAGCACGGGGTTAGATACAGAGTAAAGTTCCATCTCCACTGTCCCCATCAAACACTCCCAGGACAGGTACAGCACGGGGTTAGATACAGAGTAAAGCTCCCTCTACACTGTCCCCATCAAACACTCCCTGGACAGGTACAGCATGGGGTTAGATACAGAGTAAAGCTCCCTCTACACTGTCCCCATCAAACACTCCCAGGACAGGTACAGCACAGGGTTAGATACAGAGTAAATCTCCCTCTACACTGTCCCCATCAAACACTCCCAGGACAGGTACAGCATGGGGTTAGATACAGAGTAAAGCTCCCTCTACACTGTCCCCATCAAACACTCCCAGGACAGGTGCAGCACAGGGTTAGATACAGAGTAAAGCTCCCTCTACACTGTCCCCATCAAACACTCCCAGGACAGGTACAGCACAGGGTTAGATTCAGAGTAAAGCTCCCTCTACACTGTCCCCATCAAACACTCCCAGGGCAGGTACAGCACGGGGTTAGATTCAGAGTAAAGCTCCCTCTACACTGTCCCCATCAAACACTCCCAGGACAGGTACAGCATGGGGTTAGATACAGAGTAAAGCTCCCTCTACACTGTCCCCATCAAACACTCCCAGGACAGGTGCAGCACAGGGTTAGATACAGAGTAAAGCTCCCTCTACACTGTCCCCATCAAACACTCCCAGGACAGGTACAGCACGGGGTTAGATACAGAGTAAAGCTCCCTCTACACTGTCCCCATCAAACACTCCCAGGACAGGTACAGCACGGGGTTAGATTCAGAGTAAAGTTCCATCTACACTGTCCCCATCAAACACTCCCAGGACAGGTACAGCACGGTGTTAGATACAGAGTAAAGCTCCCTCTACACTGTCCCCATCAAACACTCCCAGGACAGGTACAGCACAGGGTTAGATACAGAGTAAAGCTCCCACTACACTGTCCCCATCAAACACTCCCAGGACAGGTACAGCACGGCGTTAGATACAGAGTAAATCTCCCTCTACACTGTCCCCATCAAACACTCCCAGGACAGGTACAGCACGGGGTTAGATACAGAGTAAAGCTCCCTCTATACTGTCCCCATCAAACACTCCCAGGACAGGTACAGCACGGGGTTAGATACAGAGTAAAGCTCCCTCTACACTGTCCCCATCAAACACTCCCAGGACAGGTACAGCACGGGGTTAGATACAGAGTAAAGCTCCCTCTATACTGTCCCCATCAAACACTCCCAGGACAGGTACAGCACGGGGTTAGATACAGAGTAAAGCTCCCTCTACACTGTCCCCATCAAACACTCCCAGGACAGGTACAGCACGGGGTTAGATACAGAGTAAATGTGCCTCTACACTGTGACATGACGTTGCTCATACTAAAGTAATTTTCTTCCCTCTTCTCACTCTCTCTCTTTATGATTCCTCACAATGACACCCCCTGGATTCTTACCGAGCGAAGATATTTATCATCCATGTGTAAATTTGAACTCTTTGTTTCTATATTAACAGAGAAAAAGAACAAATTCCTGGTCAGCTTCCTGGTGACTGAGCACTGCAGATAATGCTGAACGTTCCAGAGTCAATGAACACTAATGGAATCATCGGACCTGCAGCACAGAAGCAGACCATTCAGCCCATCTTGCCTGCGCTGGCTCTTTGATAGAACTATCCAATTCGTCCCATTTCCCGCTGCTTTTTCCTGCAAATTCTTTCCCTTCATGTATTTATCAAACTACGCTCCAGCACAGGAGATAATCATCAGTCAACTTCGCCCCTCTGAGCATCTGTCAACTCAGATTGAAGCCGTTCAAGGCATCTCCTTCCCAGTGAAACCACACACTCATAGCTAGGCAAAGCTGGATTTTCAGTATAAGGTCCACCCTCTACCCTGTGCATCCATCCCAGTCCATAACCCAGGCTGACACTCTGCTGGTGCCAGTACTGAGGGAGTGCTGCGCTGTGAAAGGTGCTACCTTTCGGATGAAACATTAAACCTCTCTGTGGGTGTAAAAGATCCTATGGCCAGAAGGGCAGGACTGTTCCCCCTGATGTCCTGGTCAGTATTTATCCCCCAAGTTACTGTAAAACAGATTATCCGGCCATTGTCACCTTGTGTTGCAGCTCTTTTGCTGTGATCGAAACAGTGGCTGGGTTTTCCAGTGCCCGCTGACATAGGGCATGTTGGGTGGCGTAAGCAGAAAATATGGTGCCATTGGTTTCATGATGGCTTGAAACCAGTTCGGGATCGTCCGCTCAGCTCACTGATGGTGGCTGCACCTCCCACCATCGGACATCGGGAACCTCACTGTAATACATCAGCGTGTCAGTGTCAGGCCTGCCCGCTGGAATCATCCCCTCCCCCCACCCCCACCCCCACCCCAACACCCCACCCCCACCCCCGTCTCACTGGAATCATCCCCTCCCCCCACCCCACCCCCGTCCCGCGGGAATCAAACCCCTCCCCCCACCCCCACTCCCACCCCCGTCCCATTCGATCGTCTGTCCACGCCGACATGTCTCACATATAGAAGGCCTGCACTTGGTGGGCTGCACTTTGAGGGGAACCTGAAGATGGGCCCACAGCATCGATGTGCAGAGCTCGCCAGGGTCACCTATGGACTCCAAGCTCGAGGGGCGTTAGCGGGGGAGGGGCAAGGGCAGCCCTGCTGTTCAGGAGAATTGTGGGGAGGGGGTTAGTCAGCCCTGCCGTTGAATATAGGGCACAAGTATTGGGGGTGGGGGTTAGGGTGGGCGAGGGATATGGCCACACATTAGGGTAACCTGTATAAAGTGACCATTCCCCTGCAACTGAGACAGTTCAGGTTCAGCCACATTGATGTGATTGGAGTTGGGCCTCCAGATAACCTGACCACTCAATCAACACAGAGACATCAAAGCGCCAGATGCTCCAGAGCTTTTCACCCCTCCTGAGGAGACCCCATAGATCCTCACATTGCATCTGTGAATGTTTGACTCCAGTCTGGCTTATGGCAGCGCACATACCCTCTGTGAGAATGCTCCTGTCATGGAGACTCAGTGGAGGCTCTAATAGTCACTCGATTGCAGGAGGAGGATGGTGACAATGTGCAGTGAGGATGCTCCATAGATCTTCACACAGCCTCTGAGAGTGTCTGACTCCTGTCTGGCTGAGGGCAGCTCGCTTGTGCTCTGTGATCAGGGCCATCTCAGAGACACAGCCATGAAACTTTAGAAGCTTCTGATCCTTTGTCCATCTTCAGTACCTGAGCCCTTCAGGAGCACAGAGTCACTGGTCACAGATGCTGAAGAGATGGGGGCCAGCCCCACCTTAAAGATGCTGAGAGCACACAGAGAGAATGAGGGAACTCTGTGACTCCTGCCCACTACATTCTGGCAGCAATGACCAGCACCACCGAGGTGCAGAACATCAGTAATGTGTCCAGGGACTGTGACGCTGGCCCATCACTGTGGTCTGAAGGCTGCACAGACACAGGGAAGAGGCCCTGGACTGAGACACCTGCCTTTATCTTGTGCAGAAAGGTTTCACATCTGAGTGACACGAACACTGCTCATCAGAACAAGGAGCCACAGGCAGAGTGACATTCTTGGGAGTTTATTGACAATAGTGAACATTATGTACAGGTGATTAACATACCGAGACTGTGCAATTAATTCTTCTTAACCTTCCTAACCCTGCCGCTACGTCTTGGTGTTCCCCGGACATCCACAGTGGAGGTGGGGGCAGCCTGCTGACTGTGACCCCCTGTCTGTGATGACCTTGGCGGGCGTCCTCTGGAGGGCTGAGACCTGGAGGCCCCGGCCTGCTTTCGGGGTACTGCTGTGTGGCAGTAACACCCTCCTCAGCCTGTGGAGATGGAGCTGCTGGGGTCACAGGAAGAGGGGGTTTGGATGGGCCGGACACTCCCAGAGTCACCTGGGTGGATGGCCCCGGAGGGTACACCTGCTGATCCTCCTCCCTGTGGGTGCTCGAGGGCCCCAGGCTGACTCCTTGAGGTGAAGGGGTAGTTGGAGTGAGATCGAGCTGCCCAGCACCCACCTTGTGTACACACTGTTGGAGGCCAACTATGGACCCAGCGATGGAGTTCAGTCTGCGCAGCAGTGCCAAAGTGATGTCCTGGACCAAGGTCTCCTTAGCAGCCACCATCCTGCCAGTGTTGACTTCAGTGCGTTGGCATGCAGCCGCTATCACCTCAGAGTGAAGGTGGACGGACCCCTCCATCATGCCTTGCAACCTGAGGAGTGCAGCAGACATCCCTTCCTGATGTTCCCGAACTTGTCTCCTCAGCTCCAGCAACTGTGACATGACCGAGTCCAGAGGCTCCTCATCTGACTGGGACTCAGCAACGTTCTGGCCTCCAGCCATCCTCCGAGTGCCGGGGACCTGGGAAGTCCCAGCCTCCGCCTGCTGTGGATCAGACTGTGCGATGTGCTCACCAGATTGTGATCCTGAGGCTACTCTAAAGCCAGGTCCCACCGAGGTGTGTGTCTCTGCGCTGGTGGAGGGTGTGGGTGAGGCTGTGACGGGACTTCAGGGAGGGTGACTCCAGATTCCTCTTCAGAGGTTTCTTTGGGGCTTGATTGGAGGCCCTGGGTCATGGACTCCGTCTGCTGCTTCCCAGATGTCCCTGTGAAAGCAAGGGGAGATAATCAGTGCATGGCAGTGGCCTGTGAAAGAGGACACATCACTCACAGCATGGTTATCTGATGGATGTTGCACTGCTGGATCCTCACTTGGTAGAGCAGCGCCGACCTCACCGTCAGCACAGGACCGGACCTGGTCATCACCAGCCAGCTGGATGGCTCTGTTTTCAAAGTCCATGAAGACCTTGATTTCAGGCATTCCTCCACCGGTCTGTGACCTCTCCCTCTTGTTGTGTGTGAGCTTGTCCTGCATGAATAGAGATGGAGAGAGTGTAAGCAGGATGCCAGACAGGCCAGATGATAAGTATACCTGGCCTGTGTGGGTGGTGAGTGGTCCCATGGACAGGATGAGGACAATGTCAGTGAGTGTGAGAGAGTGAATGGTGATGTCCATTAAACCGGCAGTGAGTGAGGGCCCTGTGGATGTGAGGTGGGTTTGTGAGTGTGTAAGTTGAGAGTGATGAGAAGAGTGACTTACCCTGGCGGAACAGAGGAGATCATTCATCCTCTTGCAGCACTGGGTGGCTGTCCTCTTTTGAAGGGTGTTGGCGCTGACCACCACTGTCACCGCCTCCCGAGCCTGGTTGGCCATGCTGCTGCCCATCCTACAGCCAGAGCGGAGGTAGAGGACATTCCAGCGAGACTCCAGAGGCATCCAAAAGGTGTTCCAGTGACGCGTCACTAAACCTGGGGGCTGCAGTCTTTTTGCCTTTTGTGGACATCTTCCCTGCAGTGGTCCTGAGCTGGAAGCGCTGAGATGCGTGCGCGAGGCTGGACTTTAAATATGTCGCCCGGCCTGATGAACTGACGAGGTGATAGCGGGCGGTCGAGTGAGAGTCCGCCCACCATGGAAACGCGTGTTTCCCGGGAATGCATAAATAATGGGGCAGGTTTGGGACGATATTGCGTGAAAACCCACCATGGCGGCCGGCAGGTGAAACATCATTTAGCCGCCCGCTACCGCACATCGGGGGCAATTCTTCCAGTGGGAGGAGGAGGTTGAGGTGAGGTGAGGGGGGACTGAGTCAATCCTCAGCCATTCTCTGGGTTCCTTGTATTCACATTGAAGCAACGTTTGTTGAGGATTGAGATTTAGGTTGCTAATCACCCTCTTGGGACCAAACAGTATTCGACTCCAGTATGAGCAGAAACAGGTTCAACAGGAAGAAACTTTTAACTAAAAAGCTCAGAAATTGATGCATAAAAACCCTGTCACTTTTATGAAATGCAAAGTGAGGAATGCAGAATGTTAGCCATGGCTCATTGAATATCATCCATTCTCAATCACAAAGTTTGAGGTTCATGGCCCATCCCAGATGCTTGAGACCCATACCCAGACTGAAATCCCCAGTTCAGTGCTGAGAGAGTGACGGCACTGTCACAGGAGTTATCTTTTGGATGTCATGTTCATCTTAGGCCCCATCCACCCAATCAGTTAGATGTAAAAGATCCCATGGCACTATTTTGGCTTGGGAGGAGCGTAGAGGCTGGCACAGATTGGTTGGGCTGAATGGCCGTTTTCTGTGCTGTATGTTCTATATATTGCTATCTAATAACACATTGCAACTCGCCCAACACACTGTGATTGATTTCCATTCCACTCAGCCCTGGTGCTCTACAGAAGAGCCTTTAATTCCACCCTGTAACATTCACACTAGGGTCTGCATTTGCTCGAAGATTTTGCCTTAGTCTCTAAGAATTAAAGATTAATCTTCTAGACACAGTTACAAGCAAAAAACCCTGGAAATAAATCATTGAGTAAAGCTCCCTCTACACTGTCCCCATCAAACACTCCCAGGACAGGTACAGCACGGGGTTAGATACAGAGTAAAGCTCCCTCTACACCGTCCCCATCAAACACTCCCAGGACAAGTACAGCATGGGGTTAGATACAGAGTAAAGCTCCCTCTACACCGTCCCCATCAAACACTCCCAGGACAGGTACAGCACGGGGTTAGATACAGAGTAAAGCTCCCTCTACACTGTCCACATCAAACACTCCCAGGGCAGGTACAGCACGGGGTTAGATACAGAGTAAATCTCCCTCCACACTGTCCCCATCAAACACTCCCAGAACAGGTACAGCACGGGGTTAGATACAGAGTAAAGCTCCCTCCACACTGTCCCCATCAAATACTCCCAGGACTGCTACAGCATGGGGTTAGATACAGAGTAAAGCTCCCTCCATACTGTCCCCATCAAACACTCCCAGGAGAGGTACAGCACGGGATTAGATATAGAGTAAAGCTCCCTCTACACTGTCCCCATCAAACACTCCCAGGACAGGTACAGCATGGGGTTAGATACAGAGTAAAGCTCCCTCCACACTGTCCCCATCAAATACTCCCAGGACTGCTACAGCATGGGGTTAGATACAGAGTAAAGCTCCCTCTACACCGTCCCCATCAAACACTCCCAGGCAGGTACAGCACGGGGTTAGATACAGAGTAAAGCTCCCTCCACACTGTCCCCATCAAACACTCCCAGGACAGGTACAGCATGGGGTTAGATACAGAGTAAAGCTCCCTCCACACTGTCCCCATCAAATACTCCCAGGACTGCTACAGCATGGGGTTAGATACAGAGTAAAGCTCCCTCTACACTGTCCCCATCAAACACTCCCAGGCAGGTACAGCACGGGATTAGATACAGAGTAAAGCTCCCTCTACACTGTCCCCATCAAACACTCCCAGGCAGGTACAGCACGGGATTAGATACAGAGTAAAGCTCCCTTTACATTGTCCCATCAGTGGCATTTAACCCAACCCCATTTTATGCCCATTGTTTACCTAAATGACAGCTGCCAAGTTTGCAGGAAAGGAGAAACCATTCCCAGCTTCGCCTGCATGTTCTCAAACACATTTCAGCTGATCTTCACCCTTTCACCCTGACCTGGACATGTCCCCACCATCCCAGGGATGAAAACTCCATTGCTCCATTCTGTCCCACACGTCCAAGTAGAGGATAGTAGTGTTACTGAACTCACCTGACTCTGGCAATGTTTTCCTAGATTTCTGAGGAGTGAACGGAATTCATTCAGTCAGTCTACTGTACGGAATAAAACACGATGCATTTCTATTGCACCTATCAGGTAGAGAAAACATCCTGAGACAGTTTGGAGGAGCATTTTAACATGGATGCCACATAAGGAGATAATCGGGAGCTTGCTCAGAGGTTTTAAGGTCCCCCTTTGAAGGAGGAGAGGGTGTAGAGAGTCAGGGAGGTTAAGCGAGGGAATTCCAGAGCTTGGGGCCTAAGCAGTTGAAGGCACTGCCACCATGGTGGAGCGGTTAAAATTGAGGATGTTCGAGAGGCCAGGATTAAAGGGGTGCCGAGATCTTGGAGAGTTATAGGACTGGAGGAGGTTATGAGGGAGGGGATGTGTCTGTGGAGAGGCCTGAAAACAAGGGTGAGGATGTTAAAATTGAGAAGGTTTCAGCGGCCGATGAGCTGAGGCTGGGGAGGGGTGAGTGGGGCAATGTTATGGAGATGGAAATAGGCGGGTCGCAGTGATGGTGCAGATAAGTGTTTGGGGGCCCAGTACAGGTTCAAGTATGGCACCAGGGTTGCAAGCAGTCTGGTTCAGCCTCAGGGAGTTGCCAGGAAGAGGGAAGGGTAGGGAACAGCGTTTGGAGCAGGGATAGAAAACCATAGCTTCAGTCTTCCCGATATTTAGTTGGAGTAAATTTCTGCTCATCCAGGACTGGATGTCAGATAAGCAGTCTGAGAATTTAGACATGGTAGTGGTGAGGCAGAGCTCGGTATTGCCAGCGTACATGTGCAAACTAACACTGTGTTTTCTGATGATGATGTCACCGAGGGACAGCGCGTAGATGAGAAATAGGAGGGGGGAGGTGGGGAGTGGCCAAGGATAGATCCTCGGGGGTGACCAGAGGCAGGAGCAGGAAGAGAAGTCATTGATGGGGATTGTCTGGCTATAATGAGAGTGATAAGAATGGAACCAGGTGGGAGCAGGTCCCAGCCAGCTGGATGGTGAATGCTGTTGGAGGAGGATTAAGCACATGAAAAGCTGTAGAGAGGGATAAGGAGGAGCAGCTTCCCTTTGTCACCATTACAAAGAACGCCATTTATGATTTTAATAAGAGCTGTTTCAATCCTGTGGCAGGGGCGAAAGCTTGATTCAAACATATAGGGGGGATGGTCAGAGGGAGGGAGAGTAATAGTTTTAATGGAGTCTAGGGCATTGAAGATGAAGATGGAGATGGAGATGAGGTTGAGCAGAATGGTAGCTGCAGAAATTTTGTGGCAAACAGAGAGCTAAATGATAGCACTTGTGGAATTTTTGAAAGCGCTGAGGTAAGTGAACCGGGAGAGAGATTTTTCCAGGGATGAATATAGAAGGAGGTAGTGTTGGGGTGAGGAAGGTGGGTGTGGATGGAGTGATACAGGGGATTGATCAGAGATGGCTTTGTCTATGATTATACAATGGGAACGGTGAGGCCCACATGAGGTAAGGTCAAAGTTTAACCTATATAGCTCAGCAAGAATCGTGGGTGATGGCGGAGCAAGCTCGAGGGGCTGAGTGGCCTACTCCTGCTCCTAATTCACATGTTCTTATGTAATGTTGTAACCATGCTCTTGGCTCAGTGACTGAGACGACGGGACAGACACTTATACTGGAGCCATGACCACCCCCAACCCCCCCACCCACCCAGGGGCTGTGACTCTTCCACTGTTCTCACTTTACCTTGGTGAACCAGGGGAATTTTACCTTCCCATTCGAGCCTTTTCTCTGTTTCCTTCTCCGCCTCCTATGGAGAATATCCTTGTTCTCATAAATATCCAGGATGATCGGCTGCTCAATTATTCCCTGCTGAACGATAGGCGAGAATAAAAGTGCTGAACCTTTCCATTCTATTGCACTCAGTAACTTTCTTTCTTATGACCCATCACCCAACCCTCCCCCCACCCGCCGCACACACAAACAACCCTGTTCATTTTCTCCCCCTCTCCATTGGACGGCCGCGATTCAGGAGGTAGCAGAGGTAGGGCAAGGGTACGGCAGGGAGGGTGGGGGGGCGAAGGAGAAGGTAATTGGCTGCCCCCCCCATCATTTGCTCTTTCTGCATTCAATGGGCAACATTGGGAGGTACAAATCTGAGACCTACCCCTCCTACCTTGTTGGGAATCCCAAATAGAGACTGCACCTCCTCTCACTGGGTAGGAGGGTGGAGAGGGGAGGGTTAAGTTGAATCCCCGGGGTGTGGGATGGCAGTCTTGGTGGGAGCTTGCACCTCTAAAGCAGCTGGTTACCGGAGGAGCGATGCTCCTTTGAACTGCAGCACAGAGAGAACAAAAGAGATAGAAATGAAAAAAAAAAACGTTCTTGGGGGAGAATTTACCAGAAACTCCGCTCCTCCGCCTGAAAACTGGGCCGGACAACACCCACTCCTCCAGAGAACATAAGAGGGTCCGGAGGGGGCCATTCAGCTCCACAACCCTGCCCCACCACTCAACAAGATCATGGCTGCTCTCCTACCTCAACACCACCTCCTGTGCTCCCTCCATATCCCTCCTGTCAGATGACAGCTGGGTTCCAAAAGGACCCAAAATGGCACCTAGGAAGTGCTCTGCCTGCCATATTGGCAGATGAGTTGCCACTCCATCAGGAGTGTGTGCCAGCAGCATTGAACAGAAGGCAGAGATGAGAACCCTCCATTTGAAAAAAAAAATTGTAAACCTAATTGTGTAAGCTTATTTTATTTGTAAAAATTATCTTTCTCCCCCTGATTTAAGCTTTGCTGGGTGCTGAGCGACACTAGTTATTTGCTCACCCATGTGGTCACTGACACATGGACACCAAGTCCATTCCCACAGGATTAGACTCGGGGATGGGAAACTTGGGAGCACAATCCTCCCCACCTAGAGGAGTGCTTGCATCTGCACAGTAGTGAGCCTCCACCATACTTCACATGAACACACTATCCCTCAGCAGACACAATTATGGGGTTCCACTGCACTAGCTCTACCTCATCAGCACCTCTGTCAAGCTTCCATGGTCCCTGATTGACCAGGCTCCATATCTCACATCCAACACTGGATGAGCAGAACTTTCCTCCATTAAAATATTGGGAAGACTGAGGCCATTACCTTCGGTCTCCAGTGCAAACTCCATTCCTTAGCCACCGACTCCATCCCTCTCCCTGGTAGCTGTCTGAGGCTGCACCAGGCTGTTTGCAACCTCAGTGTCATATCTGACCCGGAAATGAACTTTTGACCACATATCCGCTCCGTCACTAACACCGCCTATTTCCTCTTCCGTAACGTCGCCCGACTTCATCCTTGCCTCAGTTCATCTGCTGAAACCTTCCCCATGTCTTTGGTGCCTCTAGATGGACTATCCCAACACTCTCCTGGCCTACCCACCATGCTGCACCCTTTGTAAATTTAGACATGTACAAAACAAAAAAAAACAAAGCAAAGCAAGCATAAAGGGAGAGAACTTTGGAAACTGATCACTGCAATTTCCTGACCAATTTTATTTAACGCTCTAGTGAGAATCCCATCAAGCCCTGGATAATTTGTCTATCTTAAGTCCTGTTATTTTCTCCATTGCCTATTTTTTTTAAAACTTATATTAAATCCATTAAGTTCCTCCCTGGTTTTTATATTCTCTTGTATCACTGACACTGAGTCCTTTTCCACCACTCTGTCATTGTCTTCATATGCATTATAGTCTCCTGCAGATCCCACAGGGACTGCAGCAGTTCAAGCAGGCAGCTCACCACCATCTTTTCAAGGGCAATTGGGGATGGGCAATAAATGCTGGTCCAGCTAGCGAGGCCCACATCCCAGCAATGAACAAAAAAATTTCCCTTGACCACTCCTTGCCGCTTCGCACATTCCTAAAAAGTCATTTTTTGTTAGTTTTGACGTCTCCAGCAAGTTTCTCTCCCATATTCCCCTCTCCTGACTTTCTTTCCATTTCATTGTTGTGGTTGGGATTGTCCAAATCGAAGATCCCAGCTGTGGGAGTTCAGGTCCACAGTGGATCAATACACTCCCAGAGGTCCCCTTCATCGGCAGAACCACTTGGCAGCAGCTCTCAGGCTACGTAATGACCCTCCTGTGTCCCAGTGACCAATAAACTTCTATCCGAGTTTAAAACAAAAACAGAATTACCTGGAAAAACTCAGTAGGTCTGGCAGCATCGGCGGAGAAGAAAAGAGTTGACGTTTCGAGTCCTCATGACCCTTCGACAGAACTTGATTTTGAGTCCAGGAAAGAGTTGAAATATAAGCTGGTTTAAGGTGTGTGGGGCGGGGGGGGGGGGAAGGAGAGAGAGAGAGAGACAGAGGTGCTTGTGTAGACAAACAAGCAGTGATAGAAGCAGATCATCAAAAGATGTCAGTAACAATGGTGCAAAAGAACACATAGGTGTTAAAGTTAAAGTTGGTGATATTATCTAAACGAATGTGCTAATTAAGAATGGATGGTAGGGCACTCAAGGTACAGCTCTAGTGGGGGTGGGGGGAGCATAAAGGATTTTAAAATATTTAAAAATAATGGAAATAGGTGGGAAAAGAAAAATCTATAAAATTTATAGGAAAAAAAAGGGGGGAAAAAAAGGGGGAAACAGAAAGGGGGTGGGGATGGGGGAGGGAGCTCACGACCTAAAGTTATTGAATTCAATATTCAGACCGGAAGGCTGTAAGGTGCCTAGTCGGAAGATGAGGTGTTGTTCCTCCAGTTTGCGTTGGGCTTCACTGGAACAATGCAGTAAGCCAAGGACAGACATGTGGGCAAGAGAGCAGGGTGGAGTGTTAAAATGGCAAGCCACAGGGAGGTTTGGGTCATTCTTGCGGACAGACCGCAGGTGTTCTGCAAAGCGGTCGCCCAGTTTACGTTTGGTCTCTCCAATGTAGAGGAGACCACATTGGGAGCAACGAATGCAGTAGACTAAGTTGGGGGAAATGCAAGTGAAATGCTGCTTCACTTGAAAGGAATGTTTGGGCCCTTGGACGGTGAGGAGAGAGGAAGTGAAGGGGCAGGTGTTACATCTTTTGCGTGGGCATGGGGTGGTGCCATAGGAGGGGGGTTGAGGAGTAGGGGGTGATGGAGGAGTGGACCAGGGTGTCCCGGAGGGAGCGATCCCTACGGAATGCCGATAAGGGGGGTGAAGGGAAGATGTGTTTGGTGGTGGCATCATGCTGGAGTTGGCGGAAATGGCGGAGGATGATCCTTTGAATGCGAGGCTGGTGGGGTGATAAGTGAGGACAAGGGGACCCTATCATGTTTCTGGGAGGGAGGAGAAGGCGTGAGGGCGGATGCGCGGGAGATGGGCCGGACACGGTTGAGGGCCCTGTCAACGACCAAACCACCAAACACATCTTCCCTTCACCCCCCTTATCGGCATTCCGTAGGGATCGCTCCCTCCGGGACACCCTGGTCCACTCCTCCATCACCCCCTACTCCTCAACCCCCTCCTATGGCACCACCCCATGCCCACGCAAAAGATGTAACACCTGCCCCTTCACTTCCTCTCTCCTCACCGTCCAAGGGCCCAAACATTCCTTTCAAGTGAAGCAGCATTTCACTTGCATTTCCCCCAACTTAGTCTACTGCATTCGTTGCTCCCAATGTGGTCTCCTCTACATTGGAGAGACCAAACGTAAACTGGGCGACCGCTTTGCAGAACACCTGCGGTCTGTCCGCAAGAATGACCCAAACCTCCCTGTGGCTTGCCATTTTAACACTCCACCCTGCTCTCTTGCCCACATGTCTGTCCTTGGCTTACTGCATTGTTCCAGTGAAGCCGAACGCAAACTGGAGGAACAACACCTCATCTTCCGACTAGGCACCTTACAGCCTTCCGGTCTGAATATTGAATTCAATAACTTTAGGTCGTGAGCTCCCTCCCCCATCCCCACCCCCTTTCTGTTTCCCCCTTTTTTTCCCCCCTTTTTTTTCCCTATAAATTTTATAGATTTTTCTTTTCCCACCTATTTCCATTATTTTTAAATATTTTAAAATCCTTTATGCTCCCCCCACCCCCACTAGAGCTGTACCTTGAGTGCCCTACCATCCATTCTTAATTAGCACATTCGTTTAGATAATATCACCAACTTTAACTTTAACACCTATGTGTTCTTTTGCACCATTGTTACTGACATCTTTTGATGATCTGCTTCTATCACTGCTTGTTTGTCTACACAAGCACCTCTGTCTCTCTCTCTCTCTCCTTCCCCCCCCCCCCCCCCCCCCCCCCCACACACCTTAAACCAGCTTATATTTCAACTCTTTCCTGGACTCGAAATCAAGTTCTGTCGAAGGGTCATGAGGACTCGAAACGTCAACTCTTTTCTTCTCCGCCGATGCTGCCAGACCTACTGAGTTTTTCCAGGTAATTCTGTTTTTGTTTTAGATTTCCAGCATCCGCAGTTTTCTTTGTTTTCAATTCTATCCGAGTTTGTTGGACAGAGAGTGCAACTTGCATTTCTATAGTGCCTAGCGAATCCTCGGGATGTCTCAAAGTGGTTCACAGCCAATGAAGTACTTGTGAAGTGTAGTCACTGTTGCAATACAAGAAATGCAGCAGCCAAATTGTGAACAGCAAGATCCCACAAACAGCTGCTTGACAATGTCCAGATAATCTTTTTGGTGATCTTGGTTGGGGTATAAGTATTTTACCCTGGGACACTTGGGAGAACCCCCCTGCTCTTCTTCAAAACAGTGGCAATGGTGAACACCTGAGAGGGCAGGAAGAGCCCTCAGTTTAATGCTCAAGGTGAAGGACTGTCCCTCCAACAGTGCAGCACTCCCTCAGTACTGACCCTCTGACAGTGCAGCACTCCCACAGTACTGACCCTCTGACAGTGCAGCATTCCCTCAGTACTGATCCTCCGACAGTGCAGTACCCCCTCAGTACTGACCCTCTGACAATGCAGCACTCCCTCAGTACTGACCCTCTGATGGTGCAGCACTCCCTCAGTACTGACCCTCTGATGGTGCAGCACTCCCTCAGTACTGACCCTCTGACAGTGCAGCACCCCCTCAGTACTGACCCTCGGACAGTGCAGCACCCCCTCAGTACTGACCCTCGGACAGTGCAGCACTCCCTCAGTACTGACCCTCGGACAGTGCAGCACTCCCTCAGTAGTGACCCTCTGACAGTGCAGCACTCCCTCAGTACTGACCCTCTGACAGTGCAGCACTCCCTCAGTACTGACCCTCTCACAGTGCAGCACTCCCTCAGTGATTCACTGGGTGTGAGGCTGGATGAAGCAGGTGTGAACCCATGGTTTCCAGCAGAGAGATGGGCAGTGAGAGGCACTGAGTCATGGCTGACAAATTTCCACAGGGAAGTGCCTGCCTCTACCCAGATGTTAGCTAAAGATGGTGTGGACAATGAGCACAGTCCCCCTCACGAGGCTGAAATATACCATTCTCATGACCTTTCTCTTCTGTCGCAGTGCAAAACGATCAAGTTTCAAACCTGCTGGAGAGAAAACAAATCAGAGCTCAGAGTCAGAGCGGTGAGTGAAACCCAGTGAGATTCCAATGCAGGATGTACGTCCAGAACGACAGGTCTAACACCTGCTTCAAATGTCCTTACTCCCTTTTTAATGTAGAGCACAATCAGCACAACAAAAAAAACCTCATGCTGTACCTGTCCTGGGAGTGTTTGATGGGGACAGTGTAGAGGGAGCTTTACTCTGTATCTAACCCCGTGCTGTACCTGTCCTGGGAGTGTTTGATGGGGACAGTGTAGAGGGAGCTTTACTCTGTATCTAACCCCGTGCTGTACCTGTCCTGGGAGTGTTTGATGGGGACAGTGTAGAGGGAGCTTTACTCTGTATCTAACCCCGTGCTGTACCTGTACTGGGAGTGTTTGATGGGGACAGTGTAGAGGGTGATTTACTCTGTATCTAACCCCGTGCTGTACCTGTCCTGGGAGTGTTTGATGGGGACGGTGTAGAGGGAGCTTTACACTGTATCTAACCCCGTGCTGTACCTGTCCTGGCAGTGTTTGATGTGGACAGTGTAGAGGGAGCTTTACTCTGTATCTAACCCCGTGCTGTACCTGTCCTGGGAGTGTTTGATGCAGACAGTGTAGAGGGAGCTTTACTCTGTATCTAACCCTGTGCTGTACCTATCCTGGGAGTGTTTGATGGGGCAGTGTAGAGGGAGCTTTACTCTGTATCTAACCCCGTGCTGTACCTGTCCTGGGAGTGTTTGATGGGAACAGTGTAGAGGGAGCTTTACTCTGATTCTAACCCCGTACTGTACCTGTCCTGGGAATGTTTGATGGGGACAGCATAGAGGGAGATTTACTCTGTATCTAACCCCGTGCTGTACTTGTCCTGGGAGTGTTTGATGGGGACAATGTAGAGGGAGCTTTACTCTGTATCTAACCCTGTGCTGTACCTGTCCTGGCAGTGTTTGATGGGGACAGTGTAGAGTGAGCTTTACTCTGTATCTAACCCCGTGCTGTACCTGTCCTGGGAGTGTTTGATGGGGACAGTGTAGAGGGAGCTTTACTCTGTATCTAACCCCGTGCTGTACCTGTCCTGGGAGTGTTTGATGGGGACAGTGTAGAGGGAGCTTTACTCTGTATCTAACCCCGTGCTGTACCTGTCCTGGGAGTGTTTGATGGGGACAGTGTAGAGGGAGCTTTACTCTGTATCTAACCCCGTGCTGTACCTGTCCTGGGAGTGTTTGATGGGGACAGTGTAGAGGGAGCTTTACTCTGTATCTAACCCTGTGCTGTACCTGTACTGGGAGTGTTTGATGGGGACAGTGTAGAGGGTGATTTACTCTGTATCTAACCCCGTGCTGTACCTGTCCTGGGAGTGTTTGATGGGGACGGTGTAGAGGGAGCTTTACACTGTATCTAACCCCGTGCTGTACCTGTCCTGGGAGTGTTTGATGTGGACAGTGTAGAGGGAGCTTTACTCTAAATCTAACCCCGTGCTGTACCTGTCCTGGGAATGTTTGATGGGGACAGCATAGAGGGAGATTTACTCTGTATCTAACCCCGTGCTGTACTTGTCCTGGGAGTGTTTGATGGGGACAATGTAGAGGGAGCTTTACTCTGTATCTAACCCTGTGCTGTACCTGTCCTGGGAGTGTTTGATGGGGACAGTGTAGAGGGAGCTTTACTCTGTATCTAACCCCGTGCTGTACCTGTCCTGGGAGTGTTTGATGGGGCAGTGTAGAGGGAGCTTTACTCTGTATCTAACCCCGTGCTGTACCTGTCCTGGGAGTGTTTGATGGGGACAGTGTAGAGGGAGCTTTACTCTGAATCTAACCCCGTGCTGTACCTGTCCTGGGAATGTTTGATGGGGACAGCTTAGAGGGAGCTTTACTCTGTATCTAAACCCGTGCTGTACTTGTCCTGGGAGTGTTTGATGGGGACAATGTAGAGGGAGCTTTACTCTGTATCTAACCCTGTGCTGTACCTGTCCTGGG
>JANJGN010005315.1:0-24159 GCA_026770705.1 Isurus oxyrinchus
GCCCAAATCCCCCTTGCAAACCTCACACTGATAGCTCAAACCCCCGTGTGTAATCTCAGTCTGAGAGCACAAATACCACTTGTAACCCTCACACAGAGAGCCCAAATTCCCCTTGTAACCTCACACTGATAGCCCAAAACCCCCTTTGTAATCTCACACTGAGAGCCCAAACACCCCTGGTAATCTCACACTGATAGGCCAAGTCCCCCTTGTAACCTCACACTAATAGTCCAAATCCCCTTGTAACCTCACAGTGATAGCACAAATCCCCCAGTGTAATCTCACACTGATAATCCAAGTCCCCCTGTGTAATCTCACACTGAGAGCCCAAATCTACCTTGTAACCTCACACTGATAGCCCAAATCGCCCTTGTAATCTCACACTGATCGCCCAAATACCCAATTTGAGTTCTCACTGATAGCCCAAATCCCCCTGTGTAATCTCAACAGTGGTAGCCGAAATACCCCTTGTAATCTCACACTGATAGCCCAAATACCCTTTGTAACCTCACACTGATAGACCAAATCCCTCTTGTAACCTCAAACTGATCGCCCAAATCCCGCTGTCTAATCTTACACTTATATCCCAAACCCCCCTGTGTAATCTCACAGTGATAGCCCAAATCCCCCTTGAAAACCTCACACTGATAGCTCAAACCCTCGTGTGTAATCTCACACTGGGAGCCCAAATACCCCTTGTAACCTCACCCTGGTAGCCCAAATCCCCTTGTGTAATCTCACACTGATAGCCCAAATCGCCCTTGTAATCTCACACTGATAGCCCAAATCCTCAATTTGAGCTCTTGCTGATAGCCCAAATCCCCCTGTGTAATCTCACAGCGGTAGCCCAAGTACACCTTGTAATCTCACACTGATAGCCCAAATCCCCCTTTTGAGTTCACACTGATAGCCCAAATCCCACTGTGTAAGTCTCATAGTGGTAGCACAAATCCCTTTTGTAACCTCACACTGATCGCCCTAATCCCCCTCTGTAATCGTACACTAATACACCAAATCCCCCTGTGTAATCTCACAGTGATAGGCCAAATCCCCCTTTTTAACCTCACACTGATAGCCCAAATCCCCTTGTACCCTCACAGTGATAGCCCAAATCCCCCTGTGCAATCTCCGACTGATAACCCAAACCCCCTGAGTAACCACACACTGAGAGCACATATACCCCATGTAATCTTACACTGATAGCTCAAATACCCCTGTGTAATCTCACACTGATAGTCCAAATCTCCCTGTGTAATCTCAAACTGATAGCCCAAATCCCACTTTGTAATCTCAGACTGATCACCCAAAACACCCTCTGTAAACTCACACTGATAGTCCAAATACCCCTGGTAATCTCACACTGCTGGGCCAAATCCCCCTTGTAACCTCACACTGATAGCCTAAATCCCCTTGTAACCTCACAGTGATAGCAAAAATCCCCCTGTGTAATCTCATACTGATAACCTAAATCCCCCTCTGTAATCTCACACTGATAGCCCAAATGCCCCTGTGTAATCTCACAGTGATTTCCGAAATCTCCCTGTGTATTCTCAAACTGATAGCCCAAATCCCCCTTGTAACCTCACGACTGATAGCTCAAATCCCTCGGTGCAATCCCAAAGTGATTGCCCAAATCCCCCTGTGTAATCTTAGATTTATACACCAAATCCCCCTGTGTCATCTCCGACTGATAGCCCAAATCCCCCTTGTAACCTCACACTGATAGCCCAAATCCCCCTGTGTAATCTTACACTTATACACCAAAACCCCTGTGTAATCTCCGACTAATAGCCCAAATGCCCCCTTTTAACCTCACACTGATAGCATAATCCCCCTTGTACCCTCACACTGATAGCCCAAATCCCCCAGTGTAATCTCCGACTGATAACCGAAACCCCCTGTGTAACCAACACACTGATAGCTGAAACCCCCCTGTGTAATCTCACACTGAGAGAACAAATACCCCATGTAATCTCACGCTGATAGCTCAAAACCCTCATGAACCCTCACACTGATAGCCCAAAATCCCCTTGTAAACTCAAACTGATAGTCCAATTTCCCTTGAGTAATCTCACACTGATAGCCCCAAATCCCCCTGTGTAATCTCACACTGATAGCCCAAATCCTCCTGAGTAATCTCACAGTGATAGCCCAAATCTCACTGTGTAATCTCAGACAGATAGCCCAAATCCCCCTTGTAACCTCGCACTGTTTGCCCAAAACCTCCTGTGTAATCTCGCAGTGATAGCCCAAATCCCCCTTGTAAACCTCACACTGATAGCCAAACCCCCATGTGTAATCTCACTCTGAGAGCCCAAATACCCATCGCATCCTCTCAGAGATAGCCCAAATCCCCCTTGTAACCTCACACTGATAGCCCAAATCCCCCTTGTAACCTCACAGTGATAGCACAAATCCCGCTGTTTAATCTCACACTGATAGTCCAAATCCCCCTGTGTAATCTCAAACTGATAGCCCAAATTCCCTGTGTAATCTAACAATGATAGCCCAAATCCCCCTTGTAAACTTCACACAGATAGCCAAAATCCCACTTTGTAATCTCAGACTGAGAGCACAAATACCCCTGGTAATTTCACACTGATAGGCCAAAATCCCCGCTGTAAGCTCACACTAATAGTCCAAATCCCACTTGTAACCTCACAGTGATATCCCAAATCCCCCTGTGTAATCTCACACTGATAACCCAAATCCTCCTGTGTAATCTCACACTGATAGCCCAAATGCCACTGTTGTAACCTCACACTGATAGCCCAAATACCCCTTGTAACCTCACCCTGGTAGCCCCAAATCCCCTTGTGTAATCTCACACTGATAGCCCAAATCGCCCTTGTAATCTCACACTGATAGCCCAAATCCTCAATTTGAGCTCTCACTGATAGCCCAAATCCCCCTGTGTAATCTCACAGTGGTAGCCGAAATACCCCTTGTAATCTCACACTGATAGCCCAAATCACCCTTGTAACCTCACACTGATAGCACAATCGCACTTGTAATCTCATCACTGACAGCCCAAATCCGGAATTTCAGCTCTCAGTGATAGCCCAAATCCCCCTGTGTAATCTCACATTGGTAGCCGAAATACCCCTTGTAATCTCAAACTGATAGCCCAAATACCCTTTGTAACCTCACACTGATAGCCCAAATCCCCCTGTGTAATCTTAACACTTATACACCAAATCCCCCTGTGTAATCTCCGACTAATAGCCCAAATCCCCCTTTTAACCTCACACTGATAGCGTAATCCCCCTTGTACCCTCACACTGATAGCCCAAATCCCCCAGTGTAATCTCCGACTGATAACCGAAACCCCCTGTGTAACCACACACTGATAGCTGAAACCCCCCTGTGTAATCTCACACTGAGAGAACAAATACCCCATGTAATCTCACGCTGATAGCTCAAAACCCTCATGAACCCTCACACTGATAGCCCAAAACCCCCTTGTAAACTCAAACTGATAGTCCAATTTCCCTTGAGTAAATCTCACACTGATAGCCCAAATCCCCCCTGTGTAATCTCACACTGACAGCCAAAATCCCCCTGGTGCCTTCACACTGATAGCCAAAATCCCACTTTGTAATCTCAGACTGAGAGCCCAAATACCCCTGGTAATTTCACACTGATAGGCCAAATCCCCTCTGTAAGCTCACACTAATAGTCCAAATCCCACTTGTAACCTCACAGTGATATCCCAAATCCCCCTGTGTAATCTCACACTGAGAGCCCAAATCCCACTGTGTAATCTCACAGTGATTTCCAAAATCTCCCTGTGAAATTCTCACACTGATAGCCCAAATCACCCTTGTAACCTCACACTGATAGCCCAAATCGCACTTGTAATCTCACACTGATAGCCCAAATCCCCAATTTCAGCTCTCACTGATAGCCCAAATCCCCCTGTGTAATCTCACAGTGGTAGCCGAAATACCCCTTGTAATCTCACACTGATAGCCCAAATCACCCTTGTAACCTCACACTGATAGCACAAATCGCACTTGTAATCTCACACTGACAGCCCAAATCCGGAATTTCAGCTCTCACTGATAGCCCAAATCCCCCTGTGTAATCTCACATTGGTAGCCGAAATACCCCTTGTAATCTCAAACTGATAGCCCAAATACCCTTTGTAACCTCACACTGATAGCCCAAACCCCCCTTGTAACCTCAAACTGATCGCCCAAATCCCCGCTGTCTAATCTTACACATACCCCAAATCCCCCTGTGTAATCTCACAGTGATAGTTCAAAACCCCTTGTAAACCTCACACTGATAGCTCAAACTCTCGTGTGTAACCTCACACTGAGAGCCCAAATAGCCCTTGTAACCTCACACTGGTAGCCAAACCCCCCGTGTGTAATCTCACTCTGAGAGCCCAAATACCCATTGTATCCTCTCACAGATAGCCCAAATCCCCCTTGTAACCTCACACTGATAGCCCAAATCCCCCTTGTAACCTCACAGTGATAGCACAAATCCCGCTGTTTAATCTCACACTGATAGTCCAAATCCCCCTGTGTAATCTCAAACTGATAGCCCAAATTCCTGTGTAATCTAACAATGATAGCCCAAATCCCCCCTTGTAAACTTCACACTGACAGCCAAAATCCCCCTGGTGCCTTCACACTGATAGCCAAAATCCCACTTTGTAATCTCAGACTGAGAGTCCAAATACCCCTGGTAATTTCACACTGATAGGCCAAATCCCCGCTGTAAGCTCACACTAATAGTCCAAATCCCCTTGTAACCTCACAGTGATATCCCAAATCCCCCTGTGTAATCTCACACTGATAACCCAAATCCTCCTGTGTAATCTCACACTGATAGCCCAAATCCCACTGTGTAATCTCACAGTGATTTCCAAAATCTCCCTGTGAATTCTCACACTGATAGCCCAAATCACCCTTGTAACCTCACACTGATAGCCCAAATCGCACTTGTAATCTCACACTGATAGCCCTAATCCCCAATTTCAGCTCTCACTGATCGCCCAAATCCCCCTGTGTAATCTTACACTTATATCCAAATCCCCCAGTGTAATCTCAGAGTGATAGACCAAATCCCGCTTTTGAGCTCACACTGATAGCCCCAAATCCCCCTGTGTAATCTCACAGTTGTAGCCGAAATACCCATTGTAATCTCACAACTGATAGCCCAAATCCCCCTTGAAAACCTCACGACTGATAGCTCAAACCCTCGTGTGTAATCTCACACTGAGAGCCCAAATACCCCTTGTAACCTCACCCTGGTAGCCCAAATCCCCTTGTGTAATCTCACACTGATAGCCCAAATCGCCCTTGTAATCTCACACTGATAGCCCAAATCCTCAATTTGAGCTCTCACTGATAGCCCAAATCCCCCTGTGTAATCTCACAGCGGTAGCCCAAATACCCCTTGTAATCTCAGACTGATAGCCCAAATCCCCCTTTTGAGTTCACACTGATAGCCCAAATCCCACTGTGTAATCTCATAGTGGTAGCACAAATCCCTTTTGTAACCTCACACTGATCGCCCTAATCCCCCTCTGTAATCGTACACTAATTACACCAAATCCCCCTGTGTAATCTCACAGTGATAGGCCAAATCCCCCTTTTAACCTCACACTGATAGCGTAATCCCCCTTGTACCCTCACACTGATAGCCCAAATCCCCCTGTGCAATCTCCGACTGATAGCCCAAACCCCCTGAGTAACCACACACTGATAGCTGAAACCCCCCTGTGTAATCTCACACTGAGAGAACAAATACCCCATGTAATCTCACACTGATAGCGTAATCCCCCTTGTACCCTCACACTGATAGCCCAAATCCCCCAGTGTAATCTCCGACTGATAACCGAAACCCCCTGTGTAACCACACACTGATAGCTGAAAACCCCCCTGTGTAATCTCACACTGAGAGAACAAATACCCCATGTAATCTCACGCTGATAGCTCAAAACCCTCATGAACCCTCACACTGATAGCCCAAAAACCCCCTTGTAAACTCAAACGGATAGTCCAATTTCCCTTGAGTAATCTCATACTGATAGCCCAAATCCCCCTGTGTAATCTCACACTGACAGCCCAAATCCTCCTGAGTAATCTCACAGTGATAGCCCAAATCTCACTGTGTAATCTCAGACAGATAGCCCAAATCCCCCTTGTAACCTCGCACTGTTTGCCCAAAACCTCCTGTGTAATCTCGCAGTGATAGCCCAAATCCCCCTTGTAAACCTCACCACTGATAGCCAAACCCCCATGTGTAATCTCACTCTGAGAGCCCAAATACCCATCGCATCCTCTCAGAGATAGCCCAAATCCCCCTTGTAACCTCACACTGATAGCCCAAATCCCCCTTGTAACCTCACAGTGATAGCACAAATCCCGCTGTTTAATCTCACACTGATAGTCCAAATCCCCCTGTGTAATCTCAAACTGATAGCCAAATTCCCTGTGTAATCTAACAATGATAGCCCAAATCCCCCTTGTAAACGTCACACTGACAGCCAAAATCCCCCTGGTGCCTTCACACTGATAGCCAAAATCCCACTTTGTAATCTCAGACTGAGAGCCCAAATACCCCTGGTAATTTCACACTGATAGGCCAAATCCCCGCTGTAAGCTCACACTAATAGTCCAAATCCCCCTTGTAACCTCACAGTGATATCCCAAATCCCCCTGTGTAATCTCACACTGATAACCCAAATCCTCCTGTGTAATCTCACACTGATAGCCCAAATCCCACTGTGTAATCTCACAGTGATTTCCAAAATCTCCCTGTGAATTCTCACTCTGATAGCCCAAATCACCCTTGTAACCTCACACTGATAGCCCAAATCGCACTTGTAATCTCACACTGATAGCCCAAATCCCCAATTTCAGCTCTCACTGATAGCACAAATCCCCCTGTGTAATCTCACAGTGGTAGCCGAAATACCCCCTTGTAATCTCACTCTGATAGCCCAAATCACCCTTTTAACCTCACACTGATAGCACAAATCGCACTTGTAATCTCACACTGACAGCGCAAATCCGGAATTTCAGCTCTCACTGATAGCCCAAATCCCCCTGTGTAATCTCACATTGGTAGCCGAAATACCCCTTGTAATCTCACACTGATAGCCCAAATACCCTTTGTAACCTCACACGGATAGCCCAAACCCCCCTTGTAACCTCAAACTGATCGCCCCAAATCCCACTGTCTAATCTTACACTTATACCCCAAATCCCCCTGTGTAATCTCACAGTGATAGTTCAAAACCCCTTGTAAACCTCACACTGATAGCTCAAACTCTCGTGTGTAACCTCACACTGAGAGCCCAAATAGCCCTTGTAAACCTCACACTGGGAGCCAAACCCCCGTGTGTAAATCTCACTCTGAGAGCCCAAATACCCATTGTATCCTCTCACAGATAGCCCAAATCCCCCTTGTAACCTCACACTGATAGCCCAAATCCCCCTTGTAACCTCACAGTGATAGCACAAATCCCGCTGTTTAATCTCACACTGATAGTCCAAATCCCCCCTGTGTAATCTCAAACTGATAGCCCAAATTCCCTGTGTAATCTAACAATGATAGCCCAAATCCCCCTTGTAAACTTCACACTGACAGCCAAAATCCCCCTGGTGCCTTCACACTGATAGCCAAAATCCCACTTTGTAATCTCAGACTGAGAGTCCAAATACCCCTGGTAATTTCACACTGATAGGCCAAATCCCCGCTGTAAGCTCACACTAATAGTCCAAATCCCCCTTGTAACCTCACAGTGATATCCCAAATCCCCTTGTGTAATCTCACACTGATAACCCAAATCCTCCTGTGTAATCTCACACTGATAGTCCAAATCCCCAATTTCAGCTCTCACTGATAGACCCAAATCCCCCTGTGTAATCTCACAGTGGTAGCAGAAATACCCCTTTGTAATCTCACACTGATAGCCCAAATCACCCTTGCAACCTCACACTGACTAGCACAAATCACACTTGTAATCTCACACTGACAGCCCAAATCCGGAATTTCAGCTCTCACTGATAGCCCAAATCCCCCTGTGTAATCTCACATTGGTAGCCGAAATACCCCTTGTAATCTCACACTGATAGCCAAATACCCTTTGTAACCTCACACTGATAGCCCAAACACCCCTTGTAACCTCAAAAATGATCGCCCAAATCCCACTGTCTAATCTTACACTTATAGCCAAATCCCCCTGTTGTAATCTCACAGTGATAGTCCAAAACCCCTTGTAACCTCACACTGATAGCTCAAACTCTCGTGTGTAATCTCACACTGATAGCCCAAGTACCCTTTGTTGCCTCACACTGATAGCCCAAATCCCACTTGGCAATCTCAGACTGATCGCCCAAAACCCCCTGTGTAATCTCACACTGATAGCCCAAATACCCCCTGGTAATCTCAAACTGATAGGCCAAATCCCCCTTGTAACCTCACACTGATAGCCTAAATCGCACTTTTAACCTCACAGTGATAGCACAAATCCCCCTGTGTAATCTCACACTGATAGCCCAAAACCCCCTCTGTAATCTCACAGTGATTTCCGAAATCTCCCTGTGTATTCTCAGACTGATAGCCCAAATCCCCCTTGTAACTTCACACTGATAGCCCAAATCCCCCTGTGTAATCCCACAGCGATTGCCGAAGGCCCCCTGTGTAATCTCAGGCTGATCGACCAAATCCCCCTGTGTAACCCTCACACTGATAGCCCAAATCACCCTTGTAATTTCACAATGATAGCCCAAATCCCCCTGTGCAAATTCACACTGAAAGCCCCCAATTCCCCTGTGTAATCTCACACTGAGAGGACAATTCCCTGGGTATAACCTCACACTGATAGCCCAAATCACCCTTTTAATCTCAGATGGATAGCCCAAATCCATCTTGTAACCTCTCAGTGATAGCACAAATCCCCCCTGTGTAATCTCACACTGATATCCCAAAACACCCTGTGTAACCTCACACTGATAGCCAAAATCCCACTGTATAATCTCACACTGATAGCCAAATCCCCGTTGTAACCTTACAGTCATAGCACAAATCGCCCCGTGTAATCTCACACTGATATCCCAAAACCCCCTGTGTAACCTCACACTGATATCCAAAATCCCACTGTGTAATCTCACACTGATAGCCCAAATCCCCCTTGTAATCTCACACTGATAGCCAAATCCCCCTTGTAATCTCACACTGATAGCCCAAAATCCCCCTTTTGGGCTCACACTGATAGCCCAAAATCCCACTGTGTATTCTCACAGGGGTAGCCCAAATACCCCTTGTAATCTCACACTGATTAGCCCAAATAACCTTTGTAACCTCACACTGATAGCCCAAATCCCCCCTTGTAACCTCACACTGATCGCCCAAATCACCCTGTTTAATCTTACACTTATACACCAAATCCCCCTGTGTAATCTCACAGTGATAGGCCAAATCCCCCTTTTAAACCTCACACTGATAGCCCAAATCCCCTTGTACCCTCACACTGATAGCCCAAATCCCCCAGTGTAATTTCCGACTGATAGCCCAAACCCCCTGTATAACTTCACACTGAGAGCACAAATACCCCATGTAATCTTACACTGATAGCTCAAATACCCCTGTGTAATCTCGCACTGATAGCCCGTATGCCCCTATGTAATCTCAAACTGATAGAACAAATTCCCCTGTGTAATCTCAAAGTGATTTCCCCAAATCTCCCTGTGTAATCTCACGCTTATCGCCAAAAATCCCCCTTGTACCCTCATACTTATAGCCCAAATCCCCCTTGTAATCTCACACTGATGGCCCAGATCCCATGTGTAATCTCACAGTGATAGCCCAAATCCCCCTGTGTAAAACCCATAGTGATAGCACAAATCCCCCTTGTAATCTGACACTAATAGCCCAAAATTCCCCTTGTAACCTCACACTGATAGTCCAAATTACCATTGTCTCATCTCACACTGATAGCCCACTGCCCACTTTGTGAACTCACACTGGTAGCCAAAATCCCCCTGTGTAATCTCACAGAGATAGCCCAAATCCCTGTTTTAAACCGCACACTGATAGTTCAAACCCCCCGTGTGTAATCTCACTCTGAGAGCCCAAATACCCCTTGTAACCTCTCACTGATGGACCAAATCCCCCTTGTAACCTCACACTGAAAGCCCAAATCCCCCTTGTAACCTCACAGTGATAACACAAATCCCCCTGTGAAATCTCACACTGATAGTCCAAATCCCCCTGTGTAATCTCAAACTGATAGCCCAAATTCCCTGTGTAATCTAACAATGATAGCCCAAATCCCACTTGTAAACCTCACACTGATAGCCAAAATCCCCCTTATACCTTCACACTGATAGCACAAATCCCACTTTGTAATCTCAGACTGTTAGCCCAAAACCCCCTTTGTAATCTCACACTGAGAGCGCAAATACCCATGGTAATCTCACAATGATATGCCAAATCCCCCTTGTAACCTCACACTGATAGCCCAAATCCCCCTTGTTAACCTCACAGTGATAGCACAAATCCCGCTGTTTAATCTCACACTGATAGTCCAAATCCCCCTGTGTAATCTCAAACTGATAGCCCAAATTCCCTGTGTAATCTAACAATGATAGCCCAAATCCCCCTTGTAAACTTCACACTGACAGCCAAAATCCCCCTGGTGCCTTCACACTGATAGCCAAAATCCCACTTTGTAATCTCAGACTGAGAGCCCAAATACCCCTGGTAATTTCACACTGATAGGCCAAATCCCCGCTGTAAGCTCACACTAATAGTCCAAATCCCCCTTGTAACCTCACAGTGATATCCCAAATCCCCCTGTGTAATCTCACACTGATAACCCAAATCCTCCTGTGTAATCTCACACTGATAGCCCAAATGCCACTGTGTAATCTCACAGTGATTTCCAAAATCTCCCTGTGAATTCTCACACTGATAGCCCAAATCACCCTTGTAACCTCACACTGATAGCCCAAATCGTACTTGTAATCTCACACTGAAAGCCCAAATCCCCAATTTCAGCTCTCACTGATAGCACAAATCCCCCTGTGTAATCTCACAGTGGTAGCCGAAATACCCCTTGTAATCTCACACTGATAGCCCAAATCACCCTTGTAACCTCACACTGATAGCACAAATCGCACTTGTAATCTCACACTGACAGCCCAAATCCGGAATTTCAGCTCTCACTGATAGCCCAAATCCCCCTGTGTAATCTCACACTGGTAGCCGAAATACCCCTTGTAATCTCACACTGATAGCCCAAATACCCTTTGTAACCTCACACTGATAGCCCAAATCCCCCTTGTAACCTCAAACTGATCGCCCAAATCCCGCTGTCTAATCTTACACTTATACCCCAAATCCCCCTGTGTAATTTCACAGTGATAGTCCAAATCCCCCTTGTAAACCTCACACTGATAGCTCAAACCCTTGTGTGTAATCTCACACTGAGAGCCCAAATAACCCTTGTAACCTCACACTGGTAGCCAAATCCCCTTGTATAATCTCACACTGATAACCCAAATACACTTTGTAGCCTCACACTGATAGCCCAAATCCCCCTTTTAACCTCACACTGATCGCCCAAATCCCCCTGTGTAATCTTACACTTATACACCAAATCCCACTGTGTAATCTCACAGTGATGGCCCAAATCCCCCTTTTAACCTCACACTAATAGCCCAAAACCCCCTTGTACCCTCACACTGATAGCCCAAATCCCCGAAAGTAATCTCCGACTGATAGCCCAAAACTCCTGTGTAACCACACACTGATAGCCCAAACCCCCTGTGTAATCTCACACTGAGAGCACAAATACGCCATGTAATCTCACACTGATAGCTCAAATCCCCCTTGAACCCTCACAATGATAGCCCAAATCCCACTGTGTAATCTCACACTGATAGCCCAAATCCTCCTTTGTAATCTCACAGCGATAGCCCAAATCTCCCTGTGTAATCTCACAATGATAGCCCAAATCCCCCTTGTAACCTCTCACTGTTAGCCCAAAACCTCCTGTGTAATCTCACACGGATAGCCCAAATCCCCCTTGTAACCTCTCACTGTTAGCCCAAAACCTCCTGTGTAAACTCACACTGATAGCCCAAATCACCAATTTGAGCTCTCACTGATAGCTCAAATCCCACTGTGTAATCTCACAGTGGTAGCCCAAATACCCCTTGTAATCTCACACTGATAGCCCAAATACCCTTTGTAGCCTCACACTGATAGCCCGAATCCCCCTTGTAACCTCACACTGATCGCCCAAATCCCCCTGTGTAATCTTACACTTATATCCAAATCCCCCAGTGTAATCTCAGAGTGATAGATAAAATCCCGCTTTTGAGCTCACACTGATAGCCCAAATCCCCCTGTGTAATCTCACAGTTGTAGCCGAAATACCCCTTGTAATCTCACACTGATAGCTCAAATCCTCCTTGTAACCTCACAGTGATAGCACAAATCCCCCTGTGTAATCTCACACTGATAGTCCAAATCCCCCTGTGTAATGTCAAACTGATAGCCAAAATCCCCTGTGTAATCTCACACTGATAGCCCAATTACCCCTGGTAATCTCAAACTGATAGGCCAAATCCCCCTTGTAACCTCACACTGATAGCCTAAATCGCACTTTTAACCTCACACTGATAGCACAAATCCCCCTGTGTAATCTCACACTGATCGCCCAAATCCCCCTCTGTAATCTCACAGTGATTTCCGAAATCTCTCTGTGTATTCTCACACTGATAGCCCAAATCCCCCTGTGTAATCCCACAGTGATTGCCGAAAGCCCCCTGTGTAATCTCAGGCTGATCGACCAAATCCCCCTGTGTAACCTCACACTGATAGTCCAAATCCCCCTGTGTAATCTCACACTGATAGCCCAAATCACCCTTGTAATTTCACAATGATAGCCCAAATCCCCCTGTGCAAACTCACACTGAAAGCCCCAATTCCCCTGTGTAATCTCACACTGAGAGGACAAATCCCTGGGTATAACCTCACACTGATAGCCCAAATCATCCTTTTAATCTCACACGGATAGCCCAAATCCCTCTTGTAACCTCTGTGATAGCACAAATACCCCTGTGTAGTCTCACACTGATATCCCAAAACATGCAGTTTAACCTCGCACTGATAGCCAAAATCCCACTGTATAATCTCACACTGATAGCCCAAATCCCCGTTGTAACCTCACAGTCATAGCACAAATCGCCCCGTGTAATCTCACACTGATATCCCAAAACCCCCTGTTTAACCTCACACTGATATCCAAAATCCCACTGTGTAATCTCACACTGATAGCGCAAATCCCACTGTGTAATCTCACAGGGGTAGCCCAAATACCCCTTGTAATCTCACACTGATAGCCCAAATAACCTTTGTAACCTCACACTGATAGCCCAAATCCACCTTGTAACCTCACACTGATCGCCCAAATCACCCTTTTTAATCTTACACTTATACACCAAATCCCCCTGTGTAATCTCACAGTGATAGGCGAAATCCCCCTTTTAACCTCACACTGATAGCCCAAATCCCCTTGTACCCTCACACTGATAGCCCAAATCCCCCAGTGTAATTTCCGACTGATAGCCCAAACCCCCTGTGTAACTTCACACTGAGAGCACAAATACGCATGTAATCTTACACTGATAGCTCAAATACCCCTGTGTAATCTCGCACTGATAGCCCATATCCCCCTATGTAATCTCAAACTGATGGAACAAATCCCCTGTGTAATCTCAAAGTGATTTCCCAAATCTCCCTGTGTAATCTCACGCTTATCGCCCAAATCCCCCTTGTACCCTCATACTTATAGCCCAAATCCCCCATGTAATCTCACACTGATGGCCCAGATCCCATGTGTAATGTCACAGTGATAGCCCAAATCCCCCTGTGTAAACCCATAGTGATAGCACAAATCCCCCTTGTGATCTGACACTAATAGCCCAAATCCCCCTTGTAACCTCACACTGATAGTCCAAATTACCGTTGTCTCATCTCACACTGATAGCCCACTGCCCGCTTTGTGAACTCACACTGGTAGCCAAAATCCCCCTGTGTAATCTCACAGAGATAGCCCAAATCCCCGTTTTAAACCGCACACTGATAGCTCAAACCCCCATGTGTAATCTCACTCTAAGAGTCCAAATACCCCTTGTAACCTCTCACTGATAGACCAAATCCCCCTTGTAACCTCACACTGAAAGCCCAAATCCCCCTTGTAACCTCAGTGATAACACAAATCCCCCTGTGTAATCTCACACTGATAGTCCAAATCCCCCTTGTAACCTCACACTGATAGCCCAAATCGCACTTGTAATCTCACTCTGATAGCCCAAATCCCCAATTTGAGCTCTCACTGATAGCCCAAATCCCCCTATGTAATCTCACAGTGGTAACCGAAATACCCCTTTTAATCTCACACTGATAGCCCAAATCCCATTTGTAACCTCACACTGATAGCCCAAATCCCCCTGTAACCTCAAACTGATCGCCCAAATCCCGCTGTCTAATCTTAAACTTATACTCCAAATCCCCCTGTGTAATCTCACAATGATAGCCCAAATCCCCCTTGTAAACCTCACACTGATAGCTCAAACCCTCGTGTGTAATCTCACACTGAGAACCTAAATACCCCTTGTAACCTCACACTGATCGCCCAAATCCCCCTGTGTAATCTTACATTTATACACCAAATCCCCCTGTGTAATCTCCGACTGATAGCCCAAATCCCCCTTTTAACCTCACACTGATAGCCCAAATTACCCTGTGTAACCTCACACTGAAAGCCCAAATTCCCTCTGTGTAATCTCACACTGATAGGCCACATTCCCCTGTGTAATCTCACACTGATAGCCAAAATTCCACTGTGTAATCTCACGCTGAGAGCCCAAATTCCCCTTGTAACCTCTCACTGATAGCACAAATCCCCCTGTGTAATCTCACACTGATAGCCAAAATTCCACTGTGTAATCTCACGCTGATAGCCCAATTTGCCCTTGTAATCTCACACTGATAGCCCAAATCCCCAATTTGAGCTCTCACTGATAGCCCAAATCCCCCTGTGTAATCTCACAGTGGTAGCCCAAATACCCCTTTTAATCTCACACTGATAGTCCAATTACCCTTTGTAGCCTCACACTGATAGCCCAAAACCCCCTTGTTAGCTCAAACTGATCGCCCAAATCCCGCTGTCTAAGTTTACACTTATACCCCAAATCCCCCTGTGTAATCTCACAGTGATAGCCCAAATCCCCCTTGTAATCTCACACTGATTGACCAAATCCCATTTGTAACCTCACACTGAGAGTCCAAATCCCCCTTGTAACCTCAAATTGATCGCCCAAATCCCGCTGTCTAATCTTACACTTATACCCCAAATCCCCCTGTGTAATCTCACAGTGATAGCCCAAATCCCCCTTGCAAAACTCACACTGATAGCTCAAACCCTCGTGTGTAATGTAACACTAATAGCCCAAATACCCCTTGTAACCTCTCACTGATCGCCCAAATCTCCCTGTGTAATCTTACACCTTATACACCAAATCCCCCTGTGTAATCTCACAGTGGTAGCCCAAATACCCCTTGTAATCTCACACTGATAGCCCAAATACCCTTTGTAGCCTCACACTGATAGCCCAAATCCCCCTTTTAACCTCACACTGATCGCCCAAATCCCCCTGTGTAATCTTACACCTTTACACCAAATCCCCCTGTCTAATCTCACAGTGATGGCCCAAATCCCCCTGTTAACCTCACACTGATAGCCCAAATCCCCGAAAGTAATCTCTGACTGATAGCCCAAACCCCCTGTGTAACCACACACTGATAGCCCAAACCCCACTGTGTAATCTCACACTGAGAGCTCAAATACCGCCATGTAATCTCACACTGATAGCTCAAATCCCCCTTGAACCCTCACACTGATCGCCCAAATCCCCCTGTGTAATCTCACAGTGGTAGCACAAATCCCCCTGTGTAATCTCACGCTGATAGCTCAAATCGCCCTTGTCACCACATACTGATTGCCCAAATCCCCCTGTGTAATCTTACACTTATATCCAAATCCCCCTGTGTAATCTCAGAGTGATTGACCAAATCCAGCTTTTCAGCTCACAATGATAGCCCAAATCCCCCTGTGTAATCTCACAGTTGTAGCCGAAATACCCCTTGTAATCTCACACTGATAGCCCAAATCCCCCTTGAAACCTCACACTGATAGCCCAAATCGCCCATGAAACCTCACACTGATAGCCCAAATCCCCCTCTGTAATCTCACAGATATTTCCGAAATCTCCCTGTGTAATCTCAGACTGATAGCCCAAATCCCCCTTGTAACCTCACACTGATAGCCCAAATCCCCCTGTGTAATCCCACAGCGATTGCCGAAAGGCCCCTCTGTAATCTCAGGCTGATCGACCAAATCCCCCCTGTGTAACCTCACACTGATAGCCCAAATCACCCTTGTAATTTCACAATGATAGCCCAAATCCCCCTGTGCAAACTCACACTGAAAGCCCCAATTCCCCTGTGTAATCTCACACTGAGAGGACAATTCCCTGGGTATAACCTCACACTGATAGCCCAAATCACCCTTTTAATCTCACACGGATAGCCCAAATCCCTCTTGTAACCTCTCAGTGATAGCACAAATCCCCTGTGTAATCTCACACTGATATCCCAAAACACCCTGTGTAACCTCACACTGATAGCCCAAAATCCCACTGTATAATCTCACACTCTTAGCCCAAAACACCCTGTGTAACCTCACACTGATAGCCAAAAATCCCACTGTATAATCTCACACTGATAGCCCAAATCCCCGTTGTAAGCTCACAGTCATAGCACATAATCGCCCCGTGTAATCTCACACTGATATCCCAAAACCCCCTGTGTAACCTCACACTGATATCCAAATTCCCACTGTGTAATCTCACACTGAAAGCCCAAATCCCCCTTGTAATCTCACACTGATAGCCAAATCCCCTTGTAAACTCACACTGATAGCCCAAATCCCCCTTTTGGGCTCACACTGATAGCCCAAATAACCTTTGTAACCTCACACTGATAGCCCCAAATCCCCCTTGTAACTTCACACTGATCGCCCAAATCACCCTGTTTAATCTTACACTTATACACCAAATCCCCCTGTGTAATCCTCACAGTGATAGGCCAAATCCCCCTTTTAACCTCACACTGATAGCCCAAATCCCCTTGTACCCTCACACTGATAGCCCAAATCCCCAGTGTAATTCCGACTGATAGCCCCAAACCCCCTGTGTAACTTCACACTGAGAGCACAAATACCCCATGTAATCTTACACTGATAGCTCAAATACCCCTGTTGCAATCTCGCACTGATAGCCCTTTTCCCCCTATGTAATCTCAAACTGATAGAACAAATCCCCTGTGTAATCTCAAAGTGATTTCCCAATCTCCCTGTGTAATCTCACGCTTATCGCCAAAATCCCCTTGTACCCTCATACTTATAGCCCAAATCCCCCTTGTAATCTCACACTGATGGCCCAGATCCCATGTGTAATCTCACAGTGATAGCCCAAATCCCCCTGTGTAAACCCATAGTGATAGCAACAAATCCCCCTTGTTATCTGACACTAATAGCCCAAATCCCCCTTGTAACCTCACACTGATAGTCCAAATTACCATTGTCTCATCTCACACTGATAGCCCACTGCCCGCTTTGTGAACTCACACTGGTAGCCAAAATCCCCCTGTGTAATCTCACAGAGCTAGCCCAAATCCCCGTTTTAAACCGCACACTGATAGCTCAAACCCCCGTGTGTAATCTCACTCTGAGAGCCACAAATACCCCTTGTAACCTCTCACTGATAGACCAAATCCCCCTTGTAACCTCACACTGAAAGCCCAAATCCCCTTGTAACCTCACAGTGATAACACAAATCCCCCTGTGTAATCTCACACTGATAGTCCAAATCCCCCTGTGTAATCTCAAACTGATAGCCCAAATTCCCTGTGTAATCTAACAATGATAGATCAAATCCCACTTGTAAACCTCACACTGATAGCCAAAATCCCCCTTATACCTTCACACTGATAGCCCAAATCCCACTTTGTAATCTCAGACTGTTAGCACAAAACCCCCTTTGTAATCTCACACTAAGAGCGCAAATACCCATGGTAATCTCACAATGATATGCCAAATCCCCCTTGTAACCTCATACTAATAGTCCAAATCCCCCTTGTAACCTCACACTGATAGCCCAAATCCCCCTTGTAACCTCACAGTGATAGCACAAATCCCGCTGTTTAATCTCACACTGATAGTCCAAATCCCCTGTGTTATCTCAAACTGATAGCCCAAATTCCCTGTGTAAATCTAACAAGATAGCCCAAATCCCCCTTGTAAACTTCACACTGACAGCCAAAATCCCCCTGGTGCCTTCACACTGATAGCCAAAATCCCATTTTGTAATCTCTGACTGAGAGCCCAAATACCCCTGGTAATTTCTCACTGATAGGCCAAATCCCCGCTGTAAGCTCACACTGATAGTCCAAATCCCCCTTGTAACCTCACAGTGATATCCCAAATCCCCTGTGTAATCTTACACTGATAACACAAATCCTCCTGTGTAATCTCACACTGATAGCCCAAATTCCACTGTGTAATCTCACAGTGATTTCCAAAATCTCCCTGTGAATTCTCACACTGATAGCCCAAATCACCCTTGTAACCTCACACTGATAGCCCAAATCCCCAATTTCAGCTCTCACTGATAGCACAAATCCCCCTGTGTAATCTCACAGTGGTAGCCGAAATACCCCTTGTAATCTCACACTGATAGCCTAAATCACCCTTGTAACCTCACACTGATAGCACAAATCGCACTTGTAATCTCACACTGACAGCCCATATCCCCAATTTCAGCTCTCACTGATAGCCCAAATCCCCCTGTGTAATCTCACATTGGTAGCCGTAATACCCCTTGTAATCTCACACTGATAGCCCAAATACCCTTTGTAACCTCACACTGATAGCCCAAACCCCCCTTGTAACCTCAAACTGATCGCCCAAATCCCGCTGTCTAATCTTACACTTAGACCCCAAATCCCCCTGTGTAATCTCACAGTGATAGTCCAAATGCCCCTTGTAAACCTCACACTGATAGCTCAAACCCCTCGTGTGTAATCTCACACTGAGAGCCCAAATACCCCTTGTAACCTCACACTGGTAGCCAAATCCCCTTGTATAATCTCACACTGATAGCCCAAATACACTTTGTAGCCTCACACTGATAGCCCAAATCCCCCTTTTAACCTCACACTGATCGCCCAAATCCCCCTGTGTAATCTTACACTTATACACCAAATCCCACTGTGTAATCTCACAGTGATGGCCCAAATCCCCCTTTTAACCTCACACTAATAGCCCAAATCCCCCTTGTACCCTCAGACTGATAGCCCAAATCCCCGAAAGTAATCTCCGACTGATAGCCCAAAACTCCTGTGTAACCACACACTGAAAGCCCAAACCCCCTGTGTAATCTCACACTGAGAGCACAAATACGCCATGTAATCTCACACTGATAGCTCAAATCCCCCTTGAACCCTCACAATGATAGCCCAAATCCCCCTGTGTAATCTCACACTGATAGCCCAAATCCTCCTTTGTAATCTCACAGCGATAGCCCAAATCTCCCTGTGTAATCTCACACTGATAGCCCAAATCCCCCTTGTAACCTCTCACTGTTAGCCCAAAACCTCCTGTGTAATCTTACACTGATAGCCCAAATCCCCCTTGTAACCTCTCACTGTTAGCCCAAAACCTCCTGTGTAAACTCACACTGATAGCCCAAATCACCAATTTGAGCTCTCACTGATAGCTCAAATCCCACTGTGTAATCTCACAGTGGTAGCCCAAATACCCCTTGTAATCTCACACTGATAGCCCAAATACACTTTGTAGCCTCACACTGATAGCCCGAATCCCCCTTGTAACCTCACACTGATCGCCCAAATCCCCCTGTGTAATCTTACACTTATATCCAAATCCCCCAGTGTAATCTCAGAGTGATAGACCAAATCCCGCTTTTGATCTCACACTGATAGCCCAAATCCCCCTGTGTAATCTCACAGTTGTAGCCGAAATACCCCTTGTAATCTCACACTGATAGCCCAAAACCCCCTTGAAACCTCACACTGATAGCTCAAATCCTCCTTGTAACCTCACAGTGATAGCACAAATCCCCCTGTGTAATCTCACACTGATAGTCCAAATCCCCCTGTGTAATGTCAAACTGATAGCCAAAATCCCCATTGTACCTTCACACAGATAACCCAAATCCCACTTTGTAATCTCAGACTGATCGCCCAAAACCCCCTGTGTAATCTCACAGCGGTAGCCCAAATACCCCTGGTAATCTCAAACTGATAGGCCAAATCCCCCTTGTAACCTCACACTGATAGCCTAAATCGCACTTTTAACCTCACAGTGATAGCACAAATCCCCCTGTGTAATCTCACACTGATAGCCCAAATCCCCCTCTGTAATCTCACAGTGATTTCCGAAATCTCCCTGTGTATTCTCAGACTGATAGCCCAAATCCCCCTTGTAACTTCACACTGATAGCCCAAATCCCCCTGTGTAATCCCACAGTGATTGCCAAAAGCCCCCTGTGTAATCTCAGGCTGATCGACCAAATCCCCCTGTGTAACCCTCACACTGATAGTCCAAATCCCCCTGTGTAATCTCACACTGATAGCCCAAATCACCCTTGTAATTTCACAATGATAGCCCAAATCCCCCTGTGCAAACTCACACTGAAAGCCCCAATTCCCCTGTGTAATCTCACACTGAGAGGACAAATCCCTGGGTATAACCTCACACTGATAGCCCAAATCACCCTTTTAATCTCACACGGATAGCCCAAATCCCTCTTGTAATCTCTCAGTGATAGCACAAATCCCCCTGTGTAATCTCACACTGATATCCCAAAACACGCTGTGTAACCTCACACTGATAGCCAAAATCCCACTGTATAATCTCACACTGATAGCCCAAATCCCCGTTGTAACCTCACAGTCATAGCACAAATCGCCCGTGTAATCTCACACTGATATCCCAAAACCCCCTGTGTAACCTCACACTGATATCCAAAAATCCCACTGTGTAATCTCACACTGATAGCCCAAATCCCCCTTGTAATCTCACACTGATAGCCAAATCCCCCTTGTAATCTCACACTGATAGCCCAAATCCCCCTTTTGGGCTCACACTGATAGCCCAAATCCCACTGTGTAATCTCACAGGGGTAGCCCAAATACCCCTTGTAATCTCACACTGATAGAACAATTCCCCTGTGTAATCTCAAAGTGATTTCCCAAATCTCCCTGTGTAATCTCACGCTTATCGCCCAAATCCCCCTTGTACCCTCATACTTATAGCCCAAAGCCCCCTTGTAATCTCACACTGATGGCCCAGATCCCATGTGTAATCTCACAGTGATAGCCCAAATCCCCCTGTTGTAAACCCATAGTGATAGCACAAATCCCCCTTGTAATCTGACACTAATAGCCCAAATCGACCTTGTAACCTCACACTGATAGTCCAAATTACCGTTGTCTCATCTCACACTGATAGCCCACTGCCCGCTTTGTGAACTCACACTGGTAGCCAAAATCCCCCTGTGTAATCTCACAGAGATAGCCCAAATCCCCGTTTTAAACCGCACACTGATAGCTCAAACCCCCGTATGTAATATCACTCTAAGAGCCCAAATACCCCTTGTAACCTCTCACTGATAGACCAAATCCCCCTTGTAACCTCACACTGAAAGCCCAAATCCCCCTTGTAACCTCACAGTGATAGCACAAATCCCCCTGTGTAATCTCACACTGATAGTCCAAATCCCCCTGTGTAATCTCAAACTGATAGCCCAAATTCCCTGTGTAATCTAACAATGATAGCCCAAATCCCACTTGTAAACCTCACACTGATAGCCAAAATCCCCCATATACCTTCACACTGATAGCCCAAATCCCACTTTGTAATCTCAGACTGTTAGCCCAAAACCCCCTTTGTAATCTCACACTGAGAGCGCAAATACCCATGGTAATCTCACAATGATATGCCAAATCCCCCTTGTAACCTCACACTAATAGTCCAAATCCCCCTTGTAACCTCACAGTGATAGCCCAAAACCCCCTGTGTAACCTCACACTGATATCCAAAATCCCACTGTGTAATCTCACACTGATAGCCCAAATCCCCCTTGTAATCTCACACTGATAGCCAAATCCCCCTTGTAATCTCACACTGATAGCCCAAATCCCCCTTTTGGGCTCACACTGATAGCCCAAATCCCACTGTGTAATCTCACAGGGGTAGCCCAAATACCCCTTGTAATCTCACACTGATAGAACAATTCCCCTGTGTAATCTCAAAGGTGATTTCCAAATCTCCCTGTGTAATCTCACGCTTATCGCCCAAATCCCCCTTGTACCCTCATACTTATAGCCCAAAGCCCCCTTGTAATCTCACACTGATGGCCCAGATCCCATGTGTAATCTCACAGTGATAGCCCAAATCCCCCTGTGTAAACCCATAGTGATAGCACAAATCCCCCTTGTAATCTGACACTAATAGCCCAAATCGACCTTGTAACCTCACACTGATAGTCCAAATTACCGTTGTCTCATCTCACACTGATAGCCCACTGCCCGCTTTGTGAACTCACACTGGTAGCCAAAATCCCCCTGTGTAATCTCACAGAGATAGCCCAAATCCCCGTTTTAAAACCGCACACTGATAGCTCAAACCCCCGTATGTAATATCACTCTAAGAGCCCAAATACCCCTTGTAACCTCTCACTGATAGACCAAATCCCCCTTGTAACCTCACACTGAAAGCCCAAATCCCCCTTGTAACCTCACAGTGATAGCACAAATCCCCCCTGTGTAATCTCACACTGATAGTCCAAATCCCCCTTTGTAATCTCAAACTGATAGCCCAAATTCCCTGTGTAATCTAACAATGATAGCCCAAATCCCACTTGTAAACCTCACACTGATAGCCAAAATCCCCCTTATACCTTCACACTGATAGCCCAAATCCCACTTTGTAATCTCAGACTGTTAGCCCAAAACCCCCTTTGTAATCTCACACTGAGAGCGCAAATACCCATGGTAATCTCACAATGATATGCCAAATCCCCCTTGTAACCTCACACTAATAGTCCAAATCCCCCTTGTAACCTCACAGTGATAGCCCAAAACCCCCTGTGTAACCTCACACTGATATCCAAAATCCCACTGTGTAATCTCACACTGATAGCCCAAATCCCCCTTGTAATCTCACACTGATAGCCAAATCCCCCTTGTAATCTCACACTGATAGCCCAAATCCCCCTTTTGGGCTCACACTGATAGCCCAAATCCCACTGTGTAATCTCACAGGGGTAGCCCAAATACCCCTTGTAATCTCACACTGATAGAACAATTCCCCTGTGTAATCTCAAAGTGATTTCCCAAATCTCCCTGTGTAATCTCACGCTTATCGCCCAAATCCCCCTTGTACCCTCATACTTATAGCCCAAATCCCCCTTGTAATCTCACACTGATGGCCCAGATCCCATGTGTAATCTCACAGTGATAGCCCAAATCCCCCTGTGTAAACCCATAGTGATAGCACAAATCCCCCTTGTAATCTGACACTAATAGCCCAAATCGACCTTGTAACCTCACACTGATAGTCCAAATTACCGTTGTCTCATCTCACACTGATAGCCCACTGCCCGCTTTGTGAACTCACACTGGTAGCCAAAATCCCCCTGTGTAATCTCACAGAGATAGCCCAAATCCCCGTTTTAAACCGCACACTGATAGCTCAAACCCCCGTATGTAATATCACTCTAAGAGCCCAAATACCCCTTGTAACCTCTCACTGATAGACCAAATCCCCCTTGTAACCTCACACTGAAAGCCCAAATCCCCCTTGTAACCTCACAGTGATAGCACAAATCCCCCTGTGTAATCTCACACTGATAGTCCAAATCCCCCTTTGTAATCTCAAACTGATAGCCCAAATTCCCTGTGTAATCTAACAATGATAGCCCAAATCCCACTTGTAAACCTCACACTGATAGCCAAAATCCCCCTTATACCTCTTGC
>JANJGN010005316.1:0-24107 GCA_026770705.1 Isurus oxyrinchus
GGGAGTGCTCGATGCTGACACTGGGTATAAATTGGGGAGGGGGTTACACTGTCAGGGTAGTGTAGAGGGAGCTCTGTATTGTACCTGTCCCTGGGAGTGCTCGATGCTGACACTGGGTATAAAGTGGGGAGGGGGTTACACTGTCAGGGTAATGTAGAGGGAGCTCTGAATTGTACCTGTCCCTGGGAGTGCTTGATGCTGACACTGTGTATAAAGTGGGGAGGGGGTTAAACTGTCAGGGTAATGTAGTGGGAGCTCTGTATTGTACCTGACCCTGGGAGTGCTTGATGCTGACACTGGGTATAAAGTGGGGAGGGGGTTACACTGTCAGGGTAATGTAGAGGGAGCTCTGTATTGTACCTGTCCCTGGGAGTGCTCGATGCTGACATTGGGTATAAAGTGGGGAGGGGGTTACACTGTCAGGGTAATGTAGAGGGAGCTCTGAATTGTACCTGTCCCTGGGAGTGCTCGATGCTGACACTGGGTATAAAGTGGGGAGGGGGTTGCACTGTCAGGGTAATGTAGAGGGAGCTCTGAATTGTACCTGACCCTGAGAGTGCTCGATGCTGACACTGGGTATAAAGTGGGGAGGGGGTTACACTGTCAGGGTAATGTAGAGGGAGCTCTGCATTGTACCTGACCCTGGGAGTGCTCGATGCTGATACTGGGTATAAAGTGGGGAGGGGGTTAGACTGTCAGGGTAATGTAGAGGGAGCTCTGTACTGTACCTGTCCCTGGGAGTGCTCGATGCTGACACTGGGTATGAAGTGGGGAGGGGGTTACACTGTCAGGGTAATGTAGAGGGAGCTCTGTATTGTACCTGTCCCTGGGAGTGCTCGATGCTGACACTGGGTATAAAGTGGGGAGGTTACACTGTCAGAGTAATGTAGAGGGAGCTCTGTATTGTACCTGTCCCTGGGAGTGCTCGATGCTGACACTGGGTATAAAGTGGGGAGGGGGTTACACTGTCAGGGGAGTGTAGAAGGAGCTCTGTATTGTACCTGTCCCTGGGAGTGCTCGATGCTGACACTGGGTAAAAAGTGGGGAGGGGGTTACACTGTCAGAGTAATGTAGAGGGAGATCTGTTTTGTACCTGACCCTGGGAGTGCTCGATGCTGACACTGGGTATAAGGTGGGGTGGGGGTTACACTGTCAGGGTAATGTAGAGGGAGCTCTGTATTGTACCTGTCCCTGGGACTGCTCGATGCTGAAACTGGATATAAAGTGGGGAGAGGGTTACACTTTCAGGGTAGTGTAGAGGGAGCTCTGTATTGTACCTGTCCCTGGGAGTGCTCGATGCTGACACTGGGTATAAAGTGGGGAGCGGGTTACACTGTCAGGGTAATGTAGAGGGAGCTCTGCATTGTACCTGTCCCTGGGAGTGCTCGATGCTGACACTGGGTATAAAGTGGGGAGCGGGTTACACTGTCAGGGTAATGTAGAGGGAGCTCTGTATTGTACCTGTCCCTGGGAGTGCTGGATGCTGACACTGGGTATAAAGTGGGGAGAGGGTTACATTGTCAGGGTAGTGCAGAGGGAGCTCTGTATTGTAGCTGACCCTGGGAGTGCTCGATGCTGACACTGGGTATAAAGTGGGGAGGTTACACTGTCAGAGTAATGTAGAGGGAGCTCTGTATTGTACCTGTCCCTGGGAGTGCTCGATGCTGACACTGGGTATAAAGTGGGGAGGGGGTTACACTGTCAGGGTAGTGTAGAGGGAGCTCTGTAATGTACCTGTCCCTGGGAGTGCTCGATTCTGACACTGGGTATAAAGTGGGGAGGGGGTTACACTGTCAGGGTAATGTAGAGGGAGCTCTGTATTGTACCTGTCCCTGGGAGTGCTCGATGCTGACACTGGGTATAAAGTGGGGAGGGGGTTACACTGTCAGGGTAATGTAGAGGGAGCTCTGTATTGTACCTGTCCCTGGGAGTGCTCGATGCTGACACTGGGTATAAAGTGGGGAGTGGGTTACACTGTCAGGGGAGTGTAGAGGGAGCTCTGTATTGTACCTGTCCCTGGGAGTGCTCGATGCTGACACTGGGTATAAAGTGGGGAGGGGGTTACACTTCAGGGTAGTGTAGAGGGAGCTCTGTATTGTACCTGTCCCTGGGAGTGCTCGATGCTGACACTGGGTATAAAGTGGGGAGGGGGTTACACTGTCAGTGTAATGTAGAGGGAGCTCTGTATTATACCTGTCCCTGGGAGTGCTCGATGCTGACACTGGGTATAAAGTGGGGAGTGGGTTACACTGTCAGGGTAATGTAAAGGGAGCGCTGTATTGTACCTGTCCCTGGGAGTGCTTGATGCTGACACTGGGTATAAAGTGGGGAGGGGGTTACACTGTCAGGGTAATGTAGAGGGAGCTCTGTATTGTACCTGTCCCTGGGAGTGCTCGATGCTGACACTGGGTATAAAGTGGGGAGGGGGTTACACTGTCAGGGTAATGTAGAGGGAGCTCTGTATTGTACCTGTCCCTGGGAGTGCTCGATGCTGACACTGGGTATAAAGTGGGGAGGGCTTACACTGTTAGGGTAATGTAGAGGGAGCTCTGAATTGTACCTGACCCTGAGAGTGCTCGATGCTGACACTGGGTATAAAGTGGGGAGGGGGTTACACCGTCAGGGTAATGTAGAGGGAGCTCTGTATTGTACCTGTCCCTGGGAGTGCTCGATGCTGACACTGGGTATAAAGTGGGGAGGGGGTTACACTGTCAGGGTAATGTAGAGGGAGCTCTGTATTGTACCTGACCCTGGGAGTGCTCGATGCTGACACTGGGTATAAAGTGGGTAGGGGGTTACACTGTCAGGGTAATGTAGAGGGAGCTCTGTACTGTACCTGTCCCTGGGAGTGCTCGATGCTGACACTGGGTATAAAGTGGGGAGGGTGTTACACTGTCAGGGTAATGTCGAGGGAGCTCTGTATTGTACCTGTCCCTGGGAGTGCTCGATGTTGACACTGGGTATAAAGTGGGGAGGGGGTTACACTGTCAGGGTAATGTAGAGGGAGCTCTGTATTGTACCTGTCCCTGGGAGTGCTCGATGCTGACACTGGGTATAAAGTGGAGAGGTTACACTGTTAGGGTAATGTAGAGGGAGCTCTGTATTGTACCTGTCCCTGGGTCTACTGGAGGGTTATCATGCTCTCCCTTTGTCAGATTCCCCATTTACAGAGGGAGCTGTGTATTGTAACCTGTCCCTGGGACTCTAGGAGGGTTATCATGCTCTCCCTTTGTCAGATTCCCATTTACAGAGGGTGCTCTGTATTGTACCTGTCCCTGGGACTATAGGAGGGTTATCATGCTCTCCCTTTGTCAGATTTCCCATTTACAGAGGGAGCTCTGTATTGTACCTGTCCCTGGGACTATAGGAGGGTTATCATGCTCTCCCTTTGTCAGATTCCCCATTTACAGAGGGAGCTCTGTATTCTACCTGTCCCTGGGACTATAGGAGGGTTATCATGCTCTCCCTTTGTCAGATTCCCCATTTACAGAGGGAGCTGTGTATTGTAACCTGTCCCTGGGACTATACGTGGGTTATCATGCTCTCCCTTTGTCAGATTCCCCATTTACAGAGGGAGCTGTGTATTATAACCTGTCCCTGGGACTATAGGAGGGTTATCATGCTCTCCCTTTGTCAGATTCCCCATTTACAGAGTGAGCTGTGTATTGTAACCTGTCCCTGGGACTATAGGAGGGTTATCATGCTCTCCCTTTGTCAGATTCCCCATTTACAGAGGGAGCTGTGCATTGTAACCTGTCCCTGGGACTATAGGAGGGTTATCATGCTCTCCCTTTGTCAGATTCCCCATTTACAGAGGGAGCTGTGTATTGTAACCTGTCCCTGGGATTATAGGAGGGTTATCATGTTCTCCCTTTGTCAGATTTCCCATTTACAGCGGGAGCTGTGTATTGTAACCTGTCCCTGGGACTATAGGAGGGTTATCATGCTCTCCCTTTGTCAGATTCCCCATTTACAGAGGGAGCTCTGTACTGTAACCTGTCCCTGGGACTATAGGAGGGTTATCATGCTCTCCCTTTGTCAGATTCCCCATTTACAGAGGGAGCTGTGTATTGTAACCTGTCACTGGGACTATAGAAGAGTTATCATGCTCTCCCTTTGTCAGATTCCCCATTTACAGAGGGAGCTGTGTATTGTAACTTGTCCCTGGGACTGTAGGACGATTATCATGCTCTCCCTTTGTCAGATTCCCCATTTACAGAGGGAGCTCTGTACTGTAACCTGTCCCTGGGACTATAGGAGGGTTATCATGCTCTCCCTTTGTCAGATTCCCCATTTACAGAGGGAGCTCTGTATTGTAACCTGTCCCTGGGACTATAGGAGGGTTATCATGCTCTCCCTTTGTCAGATTCCCCAGTTACAGAGGGAGCTCTGTACTGTAACCTGTCCCTGGGACTATAGGAGGGTTATCATGCTCTCCCTATGTCAGATTCCCCTTTTACAGAGGGAGCTGTGTACTGTAACCTGTCACTGGGACTATAGGAGGGTTATCATGCTCTCCCTTTGTCAGATTCCCCATTTACAGAGGGAGCTCTCTATTGTAACCTGTCCCTGGGACTATAGGAGGGTTATCATGCTCTCCCTTTGTCAGATTCCCCACTTACAGAGGGAGCTGTGTACTGTAACCTGTCCCTGGGACTATAGGAGGGTTATCATGCTCTCCCTTTGTCAGATTCCCCATTTACAGAGGGAGCTCTGTACTCTAACCTGTCCCTGGGACTATAGGAGGGTTATCATGCTCTCCCTTTGTCAGATTTCCCATTTACAGAGGTAGCTGTGTACTGTAACCTGTCCCTGGGTCTATAGGAGGGTTATCATGCTCTCCCTTTGTCAGATTCCCCATTTACAGAGGGAGCTCTGTACTGTAACCTGTCCCTGGGACTATAGGAGGGTTATCATGCTCTCCCTATGTCAGATTCCCCATTTACAGAGGGAGCTGTGTACTGTAACCTGTCCCTGGGACTATAGGAGGGTTATCATGCTCTCCCTTTGTCAGATTCCCCATTTACAGAGGTAGCTCTGTATTGTAACCTGTCCCTGGGACTATAGGAGGGTTATCATGCTCTCCCTTTGTCAGATTCCCCATTTACAGAGGGAGCTGTGTATTGTAACCTGTCCCTGGGACTATAGGAGGGTTATCATGCTCTCCCTTTGTCAGATTCCCCATTTACAGAGGGAGCTCTGTATTGTAACCTGTCCCTGGGACTATAGGAGTGTTATCATGCTCTCCCTTTGTCAGATTCCCCAGTTACAGAGGGAGCTGTGTACTGTAACCTGTCCCTGGGACTATAGGAGGGTTTCATGCTCTCCCTTTGTCAGATTACCCATTTACAGAGGGAGCTCTGTGTTGTAACCTGTCCCTGGGACTATAGGAGGGTTATCATGCTCTCCCTTTGTCAGATTCCCCATTTACAGAGGGAGCTGTGTATTGTAACCTGTCCCTGGGACTATAGGAGGGTTATCATGCTCTCCCTTTGTCAGATTCCCCATTTACAGAGGGAGCTGTGTACTGTAACCTGTCCCTGGGACTATAGGAGTGTTATCATGCTCTCCCTTTGTCAGATTCCCCATTTACAGAGGGAGCTCTGTATTGTAACCTGTCCCTGGGACTATAGGAGGGTTATCATGCTCTCCCTTTGTCAGATTCCCCATTTACAGAGGGAGCTCTGTATTGTAACCTGTCCCTGGGACTATAGGAGGTTTATCATGCTCTCCCTTTGTCAGATTCCCCAGTTACAGAGGGAGCTCTGACCTGTAACCTGTCCCTGGGACTATAGTAGGGTTATCATGCTCTCCCTTTGTCAGATTCCCCATTTACAGAGGGAGCTCTGTACTGTAACCTGTCCCTGGGACTATAGAAGGGTTATCATGCTCTCCCTATGTCAGATTCCCCATTTACAGAGGGAGCTGTGTACTGTAACCTGTCCCTGGGACTATTGGAGGGTTATCATGCTCTCCCTATGTCAGATTCCCCATTTACAGAGGGAGCTGTGTACTGTAACCTGTCCCTGGGACTATAGGAGGGTTATCATGCTCTCCCTTTGTCAGATTCCCCATTTACAGAGGGAGCTGTGTACTGTAACCTGTCCCTGGGACTTTAGGAGGGTTATCATGCTCTCCCTATGTCAGATTCCCCATTTACAGAGGGAGCTCTGTACTGTAACCTGTCCCTGGGACTATAGGAGGGTTATCATGCTCTCCCTTTGTCAGATTCCCCATTTACAGAGGGAGCTCTGTACTGTAACCTGTCCCTGGGACTATAGGAGGGTTATCATGCTCTCCCTTTGTCAGATTCCCCATTTACAGAGGGAGCTGTGTATTGTAACCTGTCCCTGGGACTATAGGAGGGTTATCATGCTCTCCCTTTGTCATATTCCCCATTTACAGAGGGAGCTGTGTATTGTAACCTGTCCCTGTGACTATAGGAGGGTTGTCATGCTCTCCCTTTGTCAGATTCCCCAGTTACAGAGGGAGCTCTGTATTGTAACCTGTCCCTGGGACTATAGGAGTGTTATCATGCTCTCCCTTTGTCAGATTCCCCATTTACAGACGGAGCTGTGTACTGTAACCTGTCCCTGGGACTATAGGAGGGTTATCATGCTCTCCCTTTGTCAGATTCCCCATTTACAGAGGGAGCTCTGTACTGTAACCTGTCCCTGGGACTATAGAAGGGTTATCATGCTCTCCCTATGTCAGATTCCCCATTTACAGAGGGAGCTGTGTACTGTAACCTGTCCCTGGGACTATTGGAGGGTTATCATGCTCTCCCTATGTCAGATTCCCCATTTACAGAGGGAGCTGTGTACTGTAACCTGTCCCTGGGACTATAGGAGGGTTATCATGCTCTCCCTTTGTCAGATTCCCCATTTACAGAGGGAGCTGTGTACTGTAACCTGTCCCTGGGACTTTAGGAGGGTTATCATGCTCTCCCTATGTCAGATTCCCCATTTACAGAGGGAGCTCTGTACTGTAACCTGTCCCTGGGACTATAGGAGGGTTATCATGCTCTCCCTTTGTCAGATTCCCCATTTACAGAGGGAGCTCTGTACTGTAACCTGTCCCTGGGACTATAGGAGGGTTATCATGCTCTCCCTTTGTCAGATTCCCCATTTACAGAGGGAGCTGTGTATTGTAACCTGTCCCTGGGACTATAGGAGGGTTATCATGCTCTCCCTTTGTCATATTCCCCATTTACAGAGGGAGCTGTGTATTGTAACCTGTCCCTGTGACTATAGGAGGGTTGTCATGCTCTCCCTTTGTCAGATTCCCCAGTTACAGAGGGAGCTCTGTATTGTAACCTGTCCCTGGGACTATAGGAGTGTTATCATGCTCTCCCTTTGTCAGATTCCCCATTTACAGACGGAGCTGTGTACTGTAACCTGTCCCTGGGACTATAGGAGGGTTATCATGCTCTCCCTTTGTCAGATTCCCCAGTTACAGAGGGAGCTGTGTACTGTAACCTGTCCCTGGGACTATAGGAGGGTTTCATGCTCTCCCTTTGTCAGATTACCCATTTACAGAGGGAGCTCTGTATTGTAACCTGTCCCTGGGACTATAGGAGGGTTATCATGCTCTCCCTTTGTCAGATTTCCCTTATTGAGCCCTGGCGCGGTATCGTACCTTCTCTTGCAATCTTGCTTCCGCTCCCTGTTCCTTCCTCCTCCTCCGTTGGATCCCCGCTCCCGCTCGCCCCCTCCTCCGGTTGCTTCGCCTTGACCACCATCGCCGGGTGCAGACGCTTTGCCTCCTCGGGCACGGTGAGTATGACGTCCTGGGACAGCGGGGTGGTCACCCGGTGGATGACGTGGGGGACTGGCACGTGGTGGGTCAGCCAATTGGCAGTAACGTGATGCCGGGCCGCCGGCGATCCTCCGGCGGGGAAGGGCGGCTTGGTGAGCTGGAGCCCTGGGGGCTGCATGGAGGGCGCCGGGGGACGCGCCAGCGCCCGGGCAGGTTCCTGGGGGTGCGGCAGCTGGCGGGCGCGCGGGGGGGGCGTCCGTGGCTTGAGGACCCGCCGCTCGATCTGGAACTCCTCGGGCGGTGACCGTCGGAGCACCGCCTCCTCCTCCTCCTCCTCTGCGGGTGGCGCCAGCTCGACAGGCGCCACGACCTGCTTCACCACCTGGATCGGCACCACTCGGCGCTTGACCTGGGGGGCCAGCACCCGGTGCACCACGCGGACCGGGGCCACGTGGTGGGCCACCACCGGCTCCAGGACGACGTGCTCCACGTGAGGGGGCCGCGCCACCCGGTGCTCCGCCCTCGGTTCGAGAACCACGTGCCGCACGCCGGGCACCTCGACCCGGTGCTTCACCAGCGGCTCCAGGACCTGGTGCTGGGCGGGGGGCTCCTGCACCACGTGCACCACGTGGGGGGCGTGGACGTGGTGCGCCACATGGGGCTCCTGGACCCGGTGCTCCGCCCGCGGTTCCAGAACCACGTGCTCCACGTGAGGCTGGCGGACGCGGTGCTTGGCCTGCGGCTCCACGATGATGTGCTGCACATGGGGCGGGGCCACGCGGTGCTCGCTGGGCGGCTCTAGAACCACGTGCTCCACGTGCGGCCCGTGAACCTGGTGCTCCACGTGCGGCTCTAGAACCACGTGTTTCACATGCGGCTCGATAACCTGATGCTCCGCCGGCGGCTCTAGAACCACGTGCTTCACGTGCGGCTCGCGAACCTGATGTTCCACTTGCGGCTCTAGAACCACGTGCTTCACGTGCGGCTCGAGAACCTGATGTTCCACTTGCGGCTCTAGAACGTGGTGCTCCACATGCGGCTCTTGAACCACATGCGCCACGCGCGGCTCGAGAACCTGGTGTTCCACTTGCGGCTCTAGAACCATGTGTTCCACGTGCGGTCCGGAGACGCGGTGCTCAGCTCGCGGCTCGAGAACCTGATGCTCCACGTGAGGTTCTAGAACCACGTGTTCCACGTGTGGCTCGCGAACCTGGTGTTCCACGTGCGGCTCGACAACCTGGTGTTCCACTTGCGGCTCTAGAACGTGGTGCTCCACGTGCGGTCCGGAGACTCGGTGCTCTGCTCGCGGCTCCACAACCTGATGTTCCACGTGCGGCTCTAGAACCACGTGCTCCACGTGTGGCTCGCGGACCCGGTGTCCCACTTGCGGCTCGAGAACGCGATGTTCCACGTGCGGCTCTAGAACCTGGTGTTCCACGTGCGGCTCTAGAACCAGGTGTTCCACGTGCGGCTCGCGGACCCGGTGTCCCACTTGCGGCTCGAGAACGCGGTGTTCCACTTGCGGCTCGAGAACGTGATGTTCCACGTGCGGCTCCGGAACCAGGTGTTCCACGTGTGGCTCGAGAACCTGGTGTTCCACGTGCGGCTCGATGACCTGATGTTCCACGTGCGGCTCTAGAACCTGATGTTCCACGTGCAACTCCGGAACCCGGTGCTCCACGTGCGGCTCGAGAACCTGATGTTCCACCGGCGGCTCAAGAACCACGTGCTTCACGTGCGGCTCATGGATACGGTGCTCCACGTGCGGCTCTAGAACCACGTGCTCCACGTGCGGCTCGAGAACCTCATGTTCCACCGGCGGCTCGAGAACCACGTGCTGGACGCGCGGCACGGAGACGCGATGCTCGACGTGCGGCTCGAGGACCTGATGCTTCACCGGCGGCTCTAGAACGACGTGCTGGACGCGCGTCTCCGAGACGGCGCGCTCCCCCGGCGGCTCGAGGACGTGGCTCTGGGCGCGGGGTTCGGAGACCTGGCCCGGCGCCGGACGGGCGGACGGCTTCCGAGCCAGGCGCTCCTTCCTGATCTCCGGCTGGGCCGCGTCCCTCTCCGGGGAGGGCGGGCGGCGCAGGTGCTGCCAAGGGTGGTACTCCATGCGAGGGGGGGGCTCCCGCCTGCCCAGCCCCCCGGCCGCCAGCACCGCTCCTGCCGGCAGCGCGCGTCGGCGGCGGCGCAGGTCACGTGCCCTGAGTTCCCCTTCCTCTTCCCTTCCCTCCTCCTCGGCCCGGGGGTGCCCCGCCTCCCGGACTGAGTGCCCCGCCCCCGGCGCCGGGGCCCGGTGGATGATGTGTCGGCCTCTTCCCTCCGGCTCCGGCTGCCGCACCCCCTTCCCGCCGGCCGAGGGGGAGGCTTCCAGGTAGTGCACCTCCTGCGGCTTCAGCACCAGGTGGCCGGGGCTGAGGCCCCCGACGGCGGCGGGCGCCGGGCTGTGCCGTTGGCCCTGCCGCACCCGGGGCTGGCGGGCGTGGTCCTTCTTCCGCTGCACCAGCGGGTGGTCCCTCGGGGCGGGTCTGGCCTCCGGCACCTCGATCTCCACCACGGTCTCCGGCCGGCGGCGAGGGTGGTGCGTTGGCGCCGCCGACACGACGTACTCCACCTCCTCCTCCAGCACCACGGGCTTTGGAACATTGAACCCCAGCTTCCGGTCCCCCACCTCGGGACCGGCATCCAGGACCACGTACTCCACCTCGGTCCTGGGCCGGCGGTGCTCCACGGGCGGCGCGAGCTCCTCCCCCACCGGTGGCAGCCGGCGGTTCCCGTGCCCCGCCCGGCGTGGCGAGGGGCGCTTCCGGGCCGGCCTCTTGGGACCCTGTTCCAGAACAAGATACTCCACCCGCTCTTCACGCCCGCCTGATCCTTGGGTCTCTGTCTCCGGCGGTTGAGTGGCGTTGCTCCCGGCGGCCGACCCTGCATTCATGGGTTTCGGCTGGCGGGTGGAGTTTGCCCCCCGGCCCCCCTCACTGGCCCCGGTCTCCAGAACGATGTACTCCACCCGCGACTCCGATCCGGAGCGTCCCGTGCTGTTCCCGGCGGCTGGTTCTAGAATCACGAATTTCGGGCTGTGCGTGGCGTTTGTCCCCTGGCTCACCTGATTCTCCCCGGTCTCCAGAATGATGTACTCCACCTCCGATTCCGAACCCGGGCGTCCTGTGTTGTTCCCGGCGGCTGGTTCTAGAATAAGGAATTTCGGGTTTTGCGTGGCACTTGTCCCCTGGCTCACCTGATTCTCCCCGGTCTCCAGAATGATGTACTCCACCTCTGAGTCCAATCCGGAATGTCCTGTGCTGTTCCCGGCGGCGGGTTCTTGAACCGTGGATTTGGGGCTGTGCGTGGCGTTTGTCCCCTGGCTCACCTGATTCTCCCCGGTCTCCAGAATGATGTACTCCACCTCCGATTTCGAGCCGGGGCGTCCTGTGTTGTTCCCGGCAGCTGGTTCTAGAATAACGAATTTCGGATTTTGCGTGGCATTCGTCCCCTGGCTCACCTGATTCTCCCCGGTATCCAGAACGATGTACTCCACCTCCGATTTTGAGCCGGGGCGTCCTGTGTTGTTCTCGGCGGCTGGTTCTAGAATAACGAATTTCGGATTTTGTGTGGCATTCATCCCCTGCCTCCCCTCGTTCGCCCCTGTTTCTAGAATGATGTACTCAACCTCTGCATCCGATCTGGAATGTCCTGTGCTGTTCCCGGCGGCTGGTTCTTGAACCATGGATTCGGGGCTGTGCGTGGCGTTTGTCCCCTGGCTCACCTGATTCGCCCCTGTCTCCAGAATGATGTACTCCACCTCTGATTCCGAACCGGGGCGTCCTGTGTTGTTCCCGGCGGCTGGTTCTAGAATAAGGAATTTTGGGTTTTGCGTGGAATTTGTCCCCTGGCTCCCTTCATTCGCCCCTGTTTCCAGAATGATGTACTCCACCTCTGCGTCCGATCTGGAACGTCCTGTGCTGTTCCCGGCGGCTGGTTCTTGAACCGTGGATTTGGGGCTGTGCGTGGCGTTTGTCCCCTGGCTCACCTGATTCTCCCCGGTCTCCAGAATGATGTACTCCACCTCCGCTTCCGATCCAGGACGTCCTGTGTTGTTCCCGGCGGCTGGTTCTAGAATAACGAACTCCGGGTTTTGCGTGGCACGTGTCCCCTGGCTCCCCTCATTCACCCCTGGATCCAGAATGATGTACTCCACTTCTGATTCTGATCCGGGACGTCCGGTGTGGTTACCGGCGGCTGGTTCTAGAACCACAAATCTCGGGCTTTGCGTGGCGTTTGTCCCCTGGATCCCCTGATTCATCCCTGGATCCAGAACGATGTACTCCACCTGTGATTCCGATCCGGGGCGTCCCGTGTTATTCCCCGAGGGTGGTTCTAGAACCACAAATCTTGGGCTTTGCGTGGCGTTCGACCCCTGGTTTCCCTGGCCCGGTCCTGGCTCCATGATCACATAGTCAACCTTCGATTCTCTGACAGAGTGCTCCATCGGCGACACAATCACCTCTTCCTGCACCACTGGCTCTCGAATCTCAAACTGCCTTTGGTGGAGGTCTATGGGCTTCTGGCTCCCCTGTCCCATCCCTGGAGACATGATCCCGGAGTCCATCCTTGATTCCGATCCAGAGCGTCCCGTCTTGTTCCTGGCGGCGGGTTCTTGAGCCTTGGATTTCGAGTCGTGTGTGGCGTTTGTCCCCTGGCTCACCTGATTCACCCCTGGGTCCAGAACGACGTACACCACCTCCGATTCCGATCCGGGGCGCCCCGTCTTGTTCCCGGCGGCCGCTTCTAGAATCACGAATCTCGGGCTGTGCGTGGCGTTTGTCGCCTGGCTCATCCGATTCGCCCCTGGCTCCGAGGCCCCACGCTCGGCCTGCGATTCTGATCCGGGGCGTCGCGTCTTGTTCCCGGCGACCGGTTCTAGAACCACGACTCTCGGGCTGTGCGTGGCATTTGTCCCCTGGCTCACCTGATTCCCCTCTGGATCCACAATGATGTACTCCATCTCCAATTCCGATCCGGGGGGCCCCGTCTGGTTCCCGGCGACCGGTTCTAGAATCACGACTCTCGGGCTGTGCGTGGCGTTTGTCCCCTGGCTCACCTGATTCCCCTCTGGATCCACAATGATGTACTCCATCTCCAATTCCGATCCGGGGGGCCCCGTCTGGTTCCCGGCGACCGGTTCTAGAATCACGACTCTCGGGCTGTGCGTGGCGTTTGTCCCCTGGCTCACCTGATTCCCCTCCAGATCCATAATGATGTACTCCATCTCCGTCTCCAATCCGGGGTGCCCCGTCTGGTTCCCGACGGCCGGTTCTAGAATCACAAATCTCGGGCTGTGCGTGGCGTTTGTCCCCTGGCTCACCTGATTCCCGTCTAGATCCACAATGATGTACTCCATCTCCGATTGTGATCCGGGAGGCCCCGTCTGGTTCCCGGCGGCCGGTTCTAGAGCCTCGGATTGCGGACTCCCCGTGGCGTTTGTCTCCTGGCTCACCTGATTCTCCCTCGGGTCTGCCAAGACGTAATTCTCCTCCGGCTCTGATGCGGGACCCTCCCCGCCCGGTCCCGGGGTCTCGGACTTGGGGTTCCGCGTGGAGTTGGGTTCAAGGCTCCCCCCACCCGACCCGGAATCCAGGATGATGTACATCACCTCCGACTCGGACTCTGACCCAGGAAGACCCGTGGGAGACATCAGCACCTCCCGCTCAACCACGAAGGGGTCCAGGATCTCGAACTTGGGGCTGCGCCGCGTGCCGTTGGGCGGATCCCCGGCCCCCGACTCCTCCTCCTCTTCCTCCTCCTCCTCCTCCTCCTGCTCCTCCGCCTCTCCCTCGGCCGGAGCTGGCGTCGGGGTTGTGGCCTCCGACCAGTGTGGGAAGCGGCCCGCCGGCGGCGCTCGGGCGGTCGTGTTATGCCGGACCCCCGGGCGCGGCGTCCCTGGCTCCGGGCTGTCCGGTTCCGATGGGGGACGAGGGGAGGCGAGCGTTGTGGTGGCGGCGGCGGCGGCGGCGGCGGTGGCCCGGTTCCGGGGGCCGCGGGTGGCGTTGGGCCCCTCCCCCTGGCCCCGCCCGTCCCCCAGCTCCACGATGAGGTACTCCACGTCCGACTCGGTGACAGGTTGCCCGCCGGGTGGGATCACCACCCGCTTCTCCAGCACCGGCTGCACCAGCTCCACCGGCGCCTCCTCCGTTGCTTCGGGGCCGGCGCCGCCCTGGCCCCTGCTGCGCCTCCTGCTGGCGGCGCCGCGGTGCGGGTCCTTGATCCGGGGGGGGACGAGGTGGCGGAAGCGCAGCGTCGGGAAGGGGAACTGCTGGGAGAGGCCGGGAAGGGATCGAGCCAGGGCCCACGGTGAGACGGCTGGCCCGAGGGGCGAGGGCTCGGCGGCGGTGGGGTAAGCAGCCGCCTGGTTCTCCAAGGCATCTTCCTCCATCATGATGGAGACCATGCTGTCGATCATGTCACCCACGTCCGAACCGGGTACCTGGACCCGGTCAGCATCGGTGGGGGCAGAGGGTTGGCACGGGACCCGCTGCAGGGCAAAAGAAAGAGAGAGAGAGAGACTCAGTGGAGCCCGAAGGCAAAATTCTGGATGATTCACCACTGCCCCCAACCACACCCTCCCACCCCATCGCCAATCACACCCTCTGACCCAAATAGCACCCATCCTGAATATGGACGGCAATTGTACAGGGTATCCAGCGGTGTTGGGGGGCGTGGTGGGGAGAAGGGGTAGAGGCAGTTCGGGGTGGGGGGGTGTGTGGGGAACATTGAGACAGAGAGCGAGATAGAGAGAGGGATAGAGTCAGAGAAAGAGATTGAGATAGAGACAGAGAGAGATAGTGACAGATAGAGATTGAGATGGAGACAGAGAGAGAGACAGTGAGAGATTGAGATAGAGAGAGAAAGAGATTGAGATTGAGACAGAGAGAGAGACAGTGAGATTGAGATAGAGAGAGCGATTGAAATAGAGACAGAGGGATTGAGATAGAGAGAGAGATTGAAATAGAGACAGAGAGAGAGACAGGGAGAGATTGAGATAGAGACAGAGAGAGAGACAGGGAGAGATTGAGATAGAGACAGAGAGAGAGACAGAGAGAGATTGAGATAGAGAGAGAGATTGAAATAGAGACAGAGAGATTGAGATAGAGAGAGAGATTGAAATAGAGACAGAGAGATTGAGATAGAGAGAGAGATTGAAATAGAGACAGAGAGAGAGACAGGGAGAGATTGAGATAGAGACAGAGAGAGAGACAGAGAGAGATTGAGATAGAGAGAGAGATTGAGATAGAGACAGAGAGAGATTGAAATAGAGACAGAGAGAGAGACAGGGAGAGATTGAGATAGACACAGAGAGAGATTGAGATAGAGAGAGAGATTGAGATAGAGACAGAGAGAGATTGAGTTAGAGACAGAGAGAGAGACAGGGAGAGATTGAGATAGACACAGAGAGAGATTGTGATAGAGAGTGATTGAGATAGAGACAGAGAGAGAGAGTCAGAGAGATTGAGAAAGAGACAGAGAGAGATTGAGATAGAGACAGAGATAGTGACAGAGAGGGATTGAGATAGAGAGAGAATAAAATAGAAACAGAGAGAGAGACAGAGAGATTGATAGACAGACAGATAGGGAGACAGAGAGAGATTAAGATAGAGACAAAGAGAGAGACAGAGAGAGATTGAGATAGAGAGATTGAGATAGAGACAGAGAAGAGACAGAGAGATTGAGATAGAGAGAGAGAGATTGAGATAGAGACAGAGATAGAGACAGAGAGAGATTGAGATAGAGAGACTGAAATAGAAACAGAGAGAGAGACAGAGAGATTAAGATAGAGACAAAGAGACAGAGAGATTGAGATAGAGAGAGAGAGATTGAGATAGAGACAGAGAAGAGACAGAGAGATTGAGATAGAGAGAGAGAGATTGAGATAGAGACAGAGATAGAGACAGAGAGAGATTGAGATAGAGAGAGAGACTGAAATAGAAACAGAGAGAGACCGAGAGATTGAGATAGAGAGAGAGAGAGATTGAGATAGAGACAAAGAGACAGAGATTGAGATAGAGAGAGAGAGAGATTGAGATAGAGACAGAGAAGAGACAGAGAGATTGAGATAGAGACAGAGAGATTGAGATAGAGAGATTGAGATAGAGACAGAAGAGACAGAGAGATTGAGATAGAGAGAGAGAGATTGAGATAGAGACAGAGATAGAAACAGAGAGAGATTGTGATAGAGAGATTGAGATAGAGACAGAGGGAGATTGAGATAGAGAGAGAGACTGAAATAGAAACAGCGAGAGACATAGAGATTGAGATAGAGTCAGAGATTGAGATAGAGACAGAGATAGAGACAGAGAGAGATTGAGATAGAGACAAAGAGACAGAGAGATTGAGATAGAGAGAGAGAGATTGAGATAGAGACAGAGATAGAGAGAGAGAGAGATTGAGATAGAGACAGAGATAGAGACAGACAGAGATTGAGATAGAGAGAGAGACTGAAATAGAAACAGCGAGAGACAGAGAGATTGAGATAGTCAGAGATTGAGATAGAGAGAGAGATTGAGATAGAGACAGAGGTTGAGATAGAGACAGAGAGAGATTGAGATAGAGACAGAGAGAGATTGTGATAGAGACAGAGAGAGAGAGACAGAGAGATTGAGATAGAGAGAGAGATTGAGATAGAGACAGAGGTTGAGATAGAGACAGAGAGAGATTGAGATAGAGAGAGAGAGATTGAGATAGACAGAGAGATTGAGATAGACAGAGAGATTGAGATAGACAGAGAGAGAGATGCAGAGAGAGATTGTGATAGAGAGAGATTGAGATAGAGACAGAGAGAGAGAGAGATTGTGATAGAGATAGAGAGATTGAGATAGAGACAGAGAGAGAGAGAGAGATTGTGATAGAGATAGAGAGATTGAGATAGAGACAGAAACAGAGAGAGATTGAGACAGAGAGAGAGATTGAGACAGAAAGAGAGAGATTGAGATAGAGACAGAGAGAGAGAGAGAGATTGTGATAGAGATAGAGAGATTGAGATAGAGACAGAAACAGAGAGAGATTGAGACAGAGAGAGAGATTGAGACAGAGAGAGAGAGATTGAGATAGAGACAGAAACAGAGAGAGATTGAGACAGAGAGAGAGATTGAGACAGAGAGAGAGAGATTGTGATAGAGATAGAGAGATTGAGATAGAGACAGAAACAGAGAGAGATTGAGACAGAGAGAGAGATTGAGACAGAGAGAGAGAGATTGAGATAGAGACAGAAACAGAGAGAGATTGAGACAGAGAGAGAGATTGTGATAGAGATAGAGAGATTGAGATAGAGACAGAAACAGAGAGATTGAGACAGAGAGAGAGATTGAGACAGAGACAGAGAGATTGAGATAGAGACAGAAACAGAGAGAGATTGAGACAGAGAGAGAGATTGAGACAGAGAGAGAGATTGTGATAGAGATAGAGAGATTGAGATAGAGACAGAAACAGAGAGAGATTGAGACAGAGAGAGAGATTGAGACAGAGAGAGAGAGATTGTGATAGAGATACAGAGATTGAGATAGAGACAGAAACAGAGAGAGATTGAGACAGAGAGAGAGATTGAGACAGAGAGAGAGAGATTGAGATAGAGACAGAAACAGAGAGAGATTGAGACAGAGAGAGAGATTGAGACAGAGAGAGAGATTGAGACAGAGAGAGAGATTGAGACAGAGAGAGAGAGATTGAGATAGAGACAGAGAGAGAGAGATTGAGACAGAGAGAGAGAGATTGAGATAGAGACAGAGAGAGAGAGATTGTGGTAGAGATAGAGAGATTGAGATAGAGACAGAAACAGAGAGAGATTGAGACAGAGAGAGAGATTGAGACAGAGAGAGAGAGATTGAGATAGAGACAGAAACAGAGAGAGATTGAGACAGAGAGAGAGATTGAGATAGAGACAGAGAGATTGAGATAGAGACAGAAACAGAGAGATTGAGACAGAGAGAGAGATTGAGACAGAGAGAGAGAGATTGAGATAGAGACAGAAACAGAGAGAGATTGAGACAGAGAGAGAGATTGAGACAGAGAGAGAGAGATTGAGATAGAGACAGAAACAGAGAGAGATTGAGACAGAGAGAGAGATTGAGACAGAGAGAGAGATTGTGATAGAGATAGAGAGATTGAGATAGAGACAGAAACAGAGAGAGATTGAGACAGAGAGAGAGATTGAGACAGAGAGAGAGAGATTGTGATAGAGATAGAGAGATTGAGATAGAGACAGAAACAGAGAGAGATTGAGACAGAGAGAGAGATTGAGACAGAGAGAGAGAGATTGAGATAGAGACAGAAACAGAGAGAGATTGAGACAGAGAGAGAGATTGAGACAGAGAGAGAGATTGAGACAGAGAGAGAGAGATTGTGATAGAGATAGAGAGATTGAGATAGAGACAGAAACAGAGAGAGATTGAGACAGAGAGAGAGATTGAGACAGAGAGAGAGAGATTGAGATAGAGACAGAAACAGAGAGAGATTGAGACAGAGAGAGAGATTGAGACAGAGAGAGAGATTGAGACAGAGAGAGAGAGATTGAGATAGAGACAGAGAGAGAGAGATTGAGACAGAGAGAGAGAGATTGAGATAGAGACAGAGAGAGAGAGATTGTGGTAGAGATAGAGAGATTGAGATAGAGACAGAAACAGAGAGAGATTGAGACAGAGAGAGAGATTGAGATAGAGACAGAGAGATTGAGATAGAGACAGAAACAGAGAGAGAGAGAGACAGAGAGAGAGAGATTGAGATAGAGAGAGATTGAGATAGAGAGACATTGAGATAGAGAGACATTGAGATAGAGACAGAGAGAGAGAGACAGAGAGATTGAGATAGAGAGAGAGATTGAGATAGAGACAGAGGTTGAGATAGAGACAGAGAGAGATTGAGATAGAGAGAGAGAGATTGAGATAGACAGAGAGATTGAGATAGACAGAGAGATTGAGATAGACAGAGAGAGAGATGCAGAGAGAGATTGTGATAGAGAGAGATTGAGATAGAGACAGAGAGAGAGAGAGATTGTGATAGAGATAGAGAGATTGAGATAGAGACAGAGAGAGAGAGAGAGAGATTGTGATAGAGATAGAGAGATTGAGATAGAGACAGAAACAGAGAGAGATTGAGACAGAGAGAGAGATTGAGACAGAAAGAGAGAGATTGAGATAGAGACAGAGAGAGAGAGAGAGATTGTGATAGAGATAGAGAGATTGAGATAGAGACAGAAACAGAGAGAGATTGAGACAGAGAGAGAGATTGAGACAGAGAGAGAGAGATTGAGATAGAGACAGAAACAGAGAGAGATTGAGACAGAGAGAGAGATTGAGACAGAGAGAGAGAGATTGTGATAGAGATAGAGAGATTGAGATAGAGACAGAAACAGAGAGAGATTGAGACAGAGAGAGAGATTGAGACAGAGAGAGAGAGATTGAGATAGAGACAGAAACAGAGAGAGATTGAGACAGAGAGAGAGATTGTGATAGAGATAGAGAGATTGAGATAGAGACAGAAACAGAGAGATTGAGACAGAGAGAGAGATTGAGACAGAGACAGAGAGAGAGAGATTGAGATAGAGACAGAAACAGAGAGAGATTGAGACAGAGAGAGAGATTGAGACAGAGAGAGAGATTGTGATAGAGATAGAGAGATTGAGATAGAGACAGAAACAGAGAGAGATTGAGACAGAGAGAGAGATTGAGACAGAGAGAGAGAGATTGAGATAGAGACAGAAACAGAGAGAGATTGAGACAGAGAGAGAGATTGAGACAGAGAGAGAGATTGAGACAGAGAGAGAGAGATTGAGATAGAGACAGAGAGAGAGAGATTGAGACAGAGAGAGAGAGATTGAGATAGAGACAGAGAGAGAGAGATTGTGGTAGAGATAGAGAGATTGAGATAGAGACAGAAACAGAGAGAGATTGAGACAGAGAGAGAGATTGAGACAGAGAGAGAGAGATTGAGATAGAGACAGAAACAGAGAGAGATTGAGACAGAGAGAGAGATTGAGATAGAGACAGAGAGATTGAGATAGAGACAGAAACAGAGAGATTGAGACAGAGAGAGAGATTGAGACAGAGAGAGAGAGATTGAGATAGAGACAGAAACAGAGAGAGATTGAGACAGAGAGAGAGATTGAGACAGAGAGAGAGAGATTGAGATAGAGACAGAAACAGAGAGAGATTGAGACAGAGAGAGAGATTGAGACAGAGAGAGAGATTGTGATAGAGATAGAGAGATTGAGATAGAGACAGAAACAGAGAGAGATTGAGACAGAGAGAGAGATTGAGACAGAGAGAGAGAGATTGAGATAGAGACAGAAACAGAGAGAGATTGAGACAGAGAGAGAGATTGAGACAGAGAGAGAGATTGAGACAGAGAGAGAGAGATTGAGATAGAGACAGAGAGAGAGAGAGATTGAGACAGAGAGAGAGAGATTGAGATAGAGACAGAGAGAGAGAGATTGTGGTAGAGATAGAGAGATTGAGATAGAGACAGAAACAGAGAGAGATTGAGACAGAGAGAGAGATTGAGACAGAGAGAGAGAGATTGAGATAGAGACAGAAACAGAGAGAGATTGAGACAGAGAGAGAGATTGAGACAGAGAGAGAGAGATTGAGATAGAGACAGAAACAGAGAGAGATTGAGACAGAGAGAGAGATTGAGATAGAGACAGAGAGATTGAGATAGAGACAGAAACAGAGAGAGAGAGAGACAGAGAGAGAGAGATTGAGATAGAGAGAGATTGAGATAGAGAGACATTGAGATAGAGACAGAGAGAGAGAGAGATTGAGACAGAGAGAGAGAGATTGAGATAAAGACAGAGATTGAGACAGAGAGAGAGAGAGATTGAGACAGAGAGAGAGAGATTGAGATAAAGACAGAGATTGAGACAGAGAGAGAGAGATTGAAATAGAGACAGAGAGAGAGATTGAGATAGAGAGAGACGGTGAGAAAGAGACAGAGAGATAGCGATAAAGAGAGAGAGGGAGAGAGTGAGATGGAAGGGAGAGAGATGGAGGGGGAGAGAGAGAGAGGGAGAAAGAGACAAAGGGGAGAGACAGGGAAGGGGAGAGAGAAAGGGAGAGAGTCGTGGGAGGAGAAAGGGATGGAGGGGTCGAGAGAGATTCAGTGGGGGAGAGACAGAGAGAGAGAGAGACAAAGTGGGAGAGAGAAGACAGAGGGGGAGAACGGGGTGTGGAACGTTGAGACAGAGAGAGAGAATGAGAGATGGAGGAGAGAGATCGGGGGAAGAGAGAGAGAGAGAGAGAGAGAGAGAGAGAGAGAGAGAGAGAGATGCAGGGAGAAAGACAGAGGCAGAGGAGGAGCGAGAGCCAGAGAAGGGAAGAGAATCAGAGGGGAAAAGTGGAAAAGAGAGAGAGAGAAAGGAAGAGATTTGGAGGAGAGAGGGATGGAGTGGGGAGAGAGAGAGAGCGAGACGGAGGGGGAAGGGAAGAGAGGCGGGGGAGAGAGAATCAGAGAGGGAGAGACAGAGTGAGAGAGGGAGAGAGAAAGAGACAGAGAGAGGAACAGAGAGGGAGACGGAAAGGGAGAGAGACACAAACAGAGACAGAGAGAGCGACAGAGGGAAACAGAGAGATAGACACAGAGATAGACGGGGAGTGCGGGGGTGAGAGACAGGGGGGGAGAGATAGAGATACAGGCAGACAGAGAGACAGAACAGGAGAGGGACAGAGAGAGAGGCAGAGAAAAAGAGAGAGAGAGAGAGACAGAGAGAGAGAGAGACAGACAGAGAGACAGAGAGAGAGACAGAGAGAGAGAGAGAGAGACAGAGACAGAGACAGAGAGACAGAGAGACAGAGAGAGAGACAGAGAGAGAGACAGAGAGAGTGACAGAGAGACAGAGCAAGAGAGACAGAGAGACAGAGAGAGAGACAGAGAGAGTGACAGAGAGACAGAGCAAGAGAGACAGAGAGAGAGAGAGAGAGAGAGCGAGAGAAAGAGAGACAGAGCGAGAGAGAGACAGAAAAAGAGAAAGCGAGAGGGAGAGAGACAGAGACAGAGAGAGAGAGAAAGAGGGAGGGAGAGAGACACAGAGAGAGAGAGTGAGAAAGAGAAAGAGAGAGAGACAGAGAGAGAGAGAAAGAGTGAGAGAGAGAAAGAAAGAGAAAGAGGGACAGAGATGGACTCTCTGATCTCTGCAAGGCGCCCCGGGCGGTCCCTCATCCTGGGCACCATCTGCCCCTCCAGCGAGTGAGCTGGGTCAATCTGGACTGCCCGCATCTACAGCCCCCCCCCCCCACCCCACCACCACCACCACCGCTCTCCACCCCACACCCCCTCCCCACCTCCCAGCCTCTCGCCTGCCCCCTCTCGCGGGCTCTCGTGTGGGTACGGAGCCTAATACCGGGCGTGGGGCGAGGCATGACCCCGGGGGAGGGTGGGGGGGGTGGGGTACAGCCCTCCAAAATTGGCACCCCGGTCGTCAACCAAGGCCAGGCACCCCCTGCCACCCTCTCCCACCCCCACCCAGGTCTGCCAGTGGGGGGTTGGTTAACGACGCTACCCCACCACCACTCCCGATGACATTGCCACACTCCTTCGCGACGGTACCTTCATGTAGTACATGTGGTTGGCACAGCGATATTGGGTAAACTGGCAGAAGCTGTAGAACTGCGGGGCCTGGGCGAAGTCAGTACAGATAGGACCTGCAACGAGGAGGGGTGCCAGCGGTGAGGCAGCAGAAGGGAGTCACTCGAACGCCCCACAGACCCACCCACCATCTCCCCGTGTCCCTCACTCCCACTCTCTCCCAGTGTCCCTCACTCCCGCCCTCTCCCCGTGTCCCTCACTCCCCGCCCTCTCCCCGTGTCCCTCGCTCCCGCCCTCTCCCCGTGTCCCTCACTCCCGCTCTCTCCCCGTGTCCCTCACTCCCACCCTCTCCCCGTGTCCCTCACTCCCGCTCTCTCCCCGTGTCCCTCACTCCCCGCCCTCTCCCCGTGTCCCTCACTCCCGCCCTCTCCACGTATCCCTCACTCCCGCCCTCTCCCCGTGTCCCTCACTCCCGCCCTCTCCACGTATCCCTCACTCCCGCCCTCTCCCCGTGTCCCTCACTCCCGCCCTCTCCCCGTGTCCCTCACTCCCCGCCCTCTCCCCGTGTCCCTCACTCCCGCCCTCTCCCCGTATCCCTCACTCCCCGTATCCCTCACTCCCCGCCCTCTCCCCGTGTCCCTCACTCCCGCCCTCTCCCCGTATCCCTCACTCCCCGTATCCCTCAATCCCGCCCTCTCCCCCGTGTCCCTCACTCCCGCCCTCTCCCCGTGTCCCTCACTCCCGCCCTCTCCCTGTGTCCCTCACTCCCCATATCCCTCACTCCTGCCCTCTCCCCGTGTCCCTCACTCCCGCCCTCTCCCCGTGTCCCTCACTCCCGCCCTCTCCCCGTGTCCCTCACTCCCCATATCCCTCACTCCCGCCCTCTCCCCCTGTCCCTCACTCCCGCCCTCTCCCCGTAACCCTCACTCCCGCCCTCTCCCCGTGTCCCTCACTCCCGCCCTCTCCCCATATCTCTCACTCCCGCCCTCTCCCCGTGTCCCTCACTCCCCATATCCCTCACTCCCGCCCTCTCCCCGTGTCCCTCACTCCCGCTCTCTCCCCGTGTCCCTCACTCCCCATATCCCTCACTCCCGCCCTCTCCCCGTATCCCTCACTCCCACCCTCTCCCCGAGTCCCTCACTCCCGCCCTCTCCCCGTGTCCCTCACTCCCCATATCCCTCACTCCCGCCCTCTCCCCGTGTCCCTCACTCCCGCCCTCTCCCCGTGTCCCTCACTCCCGCTCTCTCCCCGTGTCCCTCACTCCCCATATCCCTCACTCCCGCCCTCTCCCCGTATCCCTCACTCCCACCCTCTCCCCGAGTCCCTCACTCCCGCCCTCTCCCCGTGTCCCTCACTCCCGCCCTCTCCCCGTGTCCCTCACTCCCGCCCTCTCCCCGTGTCCCTCACTCCCGCTCTCTCCCCGTGTCCCTCACTCCCGCCCTCTCCCCGTGTCCCTCACTCCCGCCCTCTCCCTGTGTCCCTCACTCCCACCCTCTCCCCGTATCCCTCACTCCCGCCCTCTCCCCCGTGTCCCTCACTCCCGCCCTCTCCCCGTATCCCTCACTCCCGCCCTCTCCCCGTATCCCTCACTCCCGCCCTCTCCCCGTGTCCCTCTCTCTTCCCCCATTACTCCATCTCCCCAACTCTATCTTCCCCATCCGCTCTCTCCCCTCTCTCTTTCTCCCCTTTCTCTCTCCCTCCTCACTCTCTTCCCCCGCTCTCTCCCCTCCCTCTTTCTCCCCTTTCTCTCTCCCTCCTCACTCTCTTCCCCCGCTCTC
>JANJGN010005317.1:0-24102 GCA_026770705.1 Isurus oxyrinchus
TGGTTTTGCGTGTGTTGGGTGCTAATTTTGCATGTGTTTGGTGCTAGTTTTGTGTGTGTTGGGTGCTGGTTTTGTGTGTGTTGGGTTCTGGTTTTCCGGGTGTTGGTGCTTGTGTCGACTGTGTTGGCTGTTGGTTTTGCGTGTGTTTGTTGTTGATTTTTTGTACATTGGGTGCTAGTTTTGCTTGTGTTCGATGCAAGTTTTCCGTGTGTTGGGTGCTGGTTTTGCATGTGGCGGGTGCTGGTTTTGCGTCTGTTGGGTGCTGGTTTTGCGTGTGTTGGGAACTGGTTTTGCGTGCGTTGGGTACTGGTTTTTCGTGTGCTGGGTGCTGTTTTTGTGGGTGTTGGTGCTTGTGTTGAGGGTGTTGGTTGCTGATTTTGCATGTGTTGGGTGCTGGTTTTGCGGGTGTTGGTGCTTGTGTTGACGGTGTCGGGTGCTGGTTTTGCGTGTGTTGGATGTTGGTTTTGTATACATTAGTTGCTGGTTTTGCATGTGTTGGGTGCTGGTTTTGCATGTATTGGGTGCTGGTTTTGCGTGTATTGGGTGCTGGTTTTGTGTACATTCGGTGCTGGTTTTGCATGTGTTGGGTACTGGATTAGTGTACATTGGGTGCTAGTTTTGCGTGTATTCAGTGCTCGTTTTGTGTACATTGGGTGCTGCCTTTGCGTGTGTTGGTTGCTAGTTTTGTGTACATTGGGTGCTGGTTTTGCATGTGTTGGGTGCTCGTTTTGTGTACATTGGGTGCTGGTTTTGCGTGTGTTGGTTGCTTGTTTTGTGTACATTGGGTGCTGGTTTTGTGTACATTGGGTGCTGGTTTTGCGTAGGTTGGTTGCTAGTTTTGTGTACATTGGGTGCTGGTTTTGTGTACATTGGGTGCTGGCTTTGCGTGTGTTGGTTGCTAGTTTTGTGTACATTGGGTGCTGGTTTTGCATGTGTTGGGTGCTCGTTTTGTGTACATTGGGTGCTGGTTTTGCATGTGTTGGTTGCTAGTTTTGCGTGTCTTGGGTGCTGGTTTTGCATCTGTTGGGTGCTGGTTTTGCGTGTCTTGGGTGCTGGTTTTGTGTACATTGGGTGCTGGTTTTTGCGTTGTTGGTTGCTGGTTTTGTGTACATTGGGTGCTGGTTTTGCATGTGTTGGGTGCTGGTTTTGTGGCTGTTGGTGCTTGTGTTGACGGTGTTGGGTGCTGGTTTTGCGTGTGTTGGATGATGGTTTTGTGTACATTGGGTGCTGGTTTTGCGTGTGTTGGGTGCTTGTTTTGCATGTCGGGTGCTGGTTTTGCGTATGTCGGGTGCTGGTTTTGCGCGTGTTGGGTGCTGGTTTTGTGTGTGCTGGGTGCTGGTTTTGCGTGTGTTGGGTACTGGTTTTACGTGTGTTGGGTTCTGGTTTTGCATGTGTTAGGTGCTGGTTTTGTGTGTGTTGGGTGCTGGTTTTGCATGCGTTGGGTACTGGTTTTGCGTGCATTGGTTACTGATTTTGCGTTTGTTGGGTGCTGGTTTTGTGGGTGTTGGTGCTTGTGTTGCATGTGTTGGGTGGTGGTTTTGCATGTGTTGGGTGCTGGTTTTGCGTGTGTTGGTTGCTCGTTTTGCGCGTGTCGGGTGCTGGTTTTGCGTGTGTTGGTTGCTCGTTTTGCGTGTGTTGGTTGCTCGTTTTGCGTGTGTTGGGTACTGGTTTTGCGTGCATTGGGTACTGGTTTTTCGTGCGTTGGGTGCTGGTTTTGTGGGTGTTGGTGCTTGTGTTGAGGGTGTTGGTTGCTGATTTTGCGTGTGTTGGGTGCTGGTTTTGCGGGTGTTGGTGCTTCTGTTGACGGTGTCGGGTGCTGGTTTTGCGTGCGTTGGATACTGGTTTTGTGCGTGTTGGGTGCTGGTTTTGTGGGTGTTGCTGCTTGTGTTGAGGGTGTTGGGTGCTGGTTTTGTGTGTGTTGTGTGCTGGTTTTGTGTGTGTTGGGTTCTGGTTTTGCGGGTGTTGGTGCTTGTGTTGACGGTGTTGGGTGCTGGTTTTGCATTTGTTGGATGTTGGTTTTGTGTACATTGGGTGCTGGTTTTGCGTGTGTTGGGTGCTGGTTTTGCGTGTGAAGGGTGCTGGTTTTGCATGTGTCGGGTGCTGGTTTTGCGTGTGTTGGGTGCTAATTTTTGCATGTGTTTGGTGCTAGTTTTGTGTGTGTTGGGTGCTGGTTTTGCACGTGTCGGATGCTGGTTTTGCGGATGTTGGTGCTTTTGTTGACAGTGTTGGCTGTTGGTTTTGCGTGTGTTTGTTGTTGATTTTTTGTACATTGGGTGCTGGTTTTGCTTGTGTTCGATGCAAGTTTTGCGTGTGTTGGGTGCTGGTTTTGCATGTGGCGGGTGCTGGTTTTTGCGTCTGTTGGGTGCTGGTTTTGCGTGTGTTGGGAACTGGTTTTGCGTGCGTTGGGTACTGGTTTTTCGTGTGCTGGGTGCTGTTTTTTGTGGGTGTTGGTGCTTGTGTTGAGGGTGTTGGTTGCTGATTTTGCATGTGTTGGGTGCTGGTTTTGCGGGTGTTGGTGCTTGTGTTGACGGTGTCGGGTGCTGGTTTTGCGTGTGTTGGATGTTGGTTTTGTATACATTAGTTGCTGGTTTTGCATGTGTTGGGTGCTGGTTTTGCATGTATTGGGTGCTGGTTTTGCGTGTATTGGGTGCTGGTTTTGTGTACATTCGGTGCTGGTTTTGCATGTGTTGGGTACTGGATTAGTGTACATTGGGTGCTAGTTTTGCGTGTATTCAGTGCTCGTTTTGTGTACATTGGGTGCTGCCTTTGCGTGTGTTGGTTGCTAGTTTTGTGTACATTGGGTGCTGGTTTTGCATGTGTTGGGTGCTCGTTTTGTGTACATTGGGTGCTGGTTTTTGCGTGTGTTGGTTGCTAGTTTTGTGTACATTGGGTGCTGGTTTTGTGTACATTGGGTGCTGGTTTTGCGTAGGTTGGTTGCTAGTTTTGTGTACATTGCGTGCTGGTTTTGTGTTACATTGGGTGCTGGCTTTGCGTGTGTTGGTTGCTAGTTTTGTGTACATTGGGTGCTGGTTTTGCATGTGTTGGGTGCTCGTTTTGTGTACATTGGGTGCTGGTTTTGCATGTGTTGGTTGCTAGTTTTGCGTGTCTTGGGTGCTGGTTTTGCATCTGTTGGGTGCTGGTTTTGCGTGTCTTGGGTGCTGGTTTTGTGTACATTGGGTGCTGGTTTTGCGTGTGTTGGTTGCTAGTTTTGTGTACATTGGGTGCTGGTTTTGCATGTGTTGGGTGCTGGTTTTGTGGCTGTTGGTGCTTGTGTTGACGGTGTTGGGTGCTGGTTTTGCGTGTGTTGGATGATGGTTTTGTGTACATTGGGTGCTGGTTTTGCGTGTGTTGGGTGCTTGTTTTGCATGTCGGGTGCTGGTTTTGCGTATGTCGGGTGCTGGTTTTGCGTGTGTTGGGTGCTGGTTTTGTGTGTGCTGGGTGCTGGTTTTGCGTGTGTTGGGTGCTGGTTTTACGTGTGTTGGGTTCTGGTTTTGCATGTGTTAGGTGCTGGTTTTGTGTGTGTTGGGTGCTGGTTTTGCATGCGTTGGGTACTGGTTTTGCGTGCATTGGTTACTGATTTTGCGTTTGTTGGGTGCTGGTTTTGTGGGTGTTGGTGCTTGTGTTGCATGTGTTGGGTGCTGGTTTTGCATGTGTTGGGTGCTGGTTTTGCGTGTGTTGGTTGCTCGTTTTGCGCGTGTCGGGTGCTGGTTTTGCGTGTGTTGGTTGCTCATTTTGCGTGTGTTGGTTGCTCGTTTTGCGTGTGTTGGGTACTGGTTTTGCGTGCATTGGGTACTGGTTTTTCGTGCGTTGGGTGCTGGTTTTGTGGGTGTTGGTGCTTGTGTTGAGGGTGTTGGTTGCTGATTTTGCGTGTGTTGGGTGCTGGTTTTGCGGGTGTTGGTGCTTCTGTTGACGGTGTCGGGTGCTGGTTTTGCGTGCGTTGGATACTGGTTTTGTGTGTGTTGGGTGCTGGTTTTGTGGGTGTTGCTGCTTGTGTTGAGGGTGTTGGGTGCTGGTTTTGTGTGTGTTGTGTGCTGGTTTTGTGTGTGTTGGGTTCTGGTTTTGCGGGTGTTGGTGCTTGTGTTGACGGTGTTGGGTGCTGGTTTTGCATTTGTTGGATGTTGGTTTTGTGTACATTGGGTGCTGGTTTTGCGTGTGTTGGGTGCTGGTTTTGCGTGTGATGGGTGCTGGTTTTGCATGTGTCGGGTGCTGGTTTTGCGTGTGTTGGGTGCTAATTTTGCATGTGTTTTGTGCTTGTTTTGTGTGTGTTGGGTGCTGGTTTTGCGGGTGTTGGTGCTTTTGTTGACAGTGTTGGCTGTTGGTTTTGCGTGTGTTTTGTTGTTGATTTTTTGTACATTGGGTGCTGGTTTTGCTTGTGTTCGATGCAAGTTTTGCGTGTGTTGGGTGCTGGTTTTGCATGTGGCGGGTGCTGGTTTTGCGTCTGTTGGGTGCTGGTTTTGCGTGTGTTGGGAACTGGTTTTGCGTGCGTTGGGTACTGGTTTTTCGTGTGCTGGGTGCTGTTTTTGTGGGTGTTGGTGCTTGTGTTGAGGGTGTTGGTTGCTGATTTTGCATGTGTTGGGTGCTGGTTTTGCGGGTGTTGGTGCTTGTGTTGACGGTGTCGGGTGCTGGTTTTGCGTGTGTTGGATGTTGGTTTTGTATACATTAGTTGCTGGTTTTGCATGTGTTGGGTGCTGGTTTTGCATGTATTGGGTGCTGGTTTTGCGTGTATTGGGTGCTGGTTTTGTGTACATTCGGTGCTGGTTTTGCATGTGTTGGGTACTGGATTAGTGTACATTGGGTGCTAGTTTTGCGTGTATTCGGTGCTCGTTTTGTGTACATTGGGTGCTGCCTTTGCGTGTGTTGGTTGATAGTTTTGTGTACATTGGGTGCTGGTTTTGCATGTGTTGGGTGCTCATTTTGTGTACATTGGGTGCTGGTTTTGCGTGTGTTGGTTGCTAGTTTTGTGTACATTGGGTGCTGGTTTTGTGTACATTGGGTGCTGGTTTTGCGTGTGTTGGTTGCTAGTTTTGTGTACATTGGGTGCTGGTTTTGTGTACATTGGGTGCTGGCTTTGCGTGTGTTGGTTGCTAGTTTTGTGTACATTGGCTGCTGGTTTTGCATGTGTTGGGTGCTCGTTTTGTGTACATTGGGTGCTGGTTTTGCATGTGTTGGTTGCTAGTTTTGCGTGTCTTGGGTGCTGGTTTTGCATCTGTTGGGTGCTGGTTTTGCGTGTCTTGGGTGCTGTTTTTGTGTACATTGGGTGCTGGTTTTGCGTGTGTTGGTTGCTGGTTTTGTGTACATTGGGTGCTGGTTTTGCATGTGTTGGGTGCTGGTTTTGTGGCTGTTGGTGCTTGTGTTGACAGTGTTGGGTGCTGGTTTTGCGTGTGTTGGATGATGGTTTTGTGTACATTGGGTGCTGGTTTTGCGTGTGTTGGGTGCTTGTTTTGCATGTCGGGTGCTGGTTTTGCGTATGTCGGGTGCTGGTTTTGCGTGTGTTGGGTGCTGGTTTTGTGTGTGCTGGGTGCTGGTTTTGCGTGTGTTGGGTACTGGATTTATGTGTGTTGGGTTCTGGTTTTGCATGTGTTAGGTGCTGGTTTTGTGTGTGTTGGGTGCTGGTTTTGCATGCGTTGGGTACTGGTTTTGCGTGCATTGGTTACTGATTTTGCGTTTGTTGGGTGCTGGTTTTGTGGGTGTTGGTGCTTGTGTTGCATGTGTTGGGTGCTGGTTTTGCATCTGTTGGGTGCTGGTTTTGCGTGTGTTGGTTGCTCGTTTTGCGCGTGTCGGGTGCTAGTTTTGCGTGTGTTGGTTGCTCGTTTTGCGTGTGTTGGTTGCTCGTTTTGCGTGTGTTGGGTCCTGGTTTTGCGTGTGTCGGGTGCTACTTTTGCGTGTGTTGGGTGCTGGTTTTGCATGTGTCGGGTGCTGGTTTTGCGGGTGTTGGTGATTTTGTTGACGGTGTTGGGTCTGGTTTTGCGTGTGTTGGATGTTGATTTTTTGTACATTGGGTGCTGGTTTTGCATGTGTTGGGTGCTTGTTTGCGTGTGTTCAGTGCTGGTTTTGCATGTGTTTGGGTGCTTGTTTTGCGTTTGTTGGATGCTGGTTTTTCGTATGTCGGATGCTGGTTTTGCGTGTGTCGGGTGCTGGATTTGCGTGTGCTGGTTTTGCGTGTGTTGGGTGCTAGATTTGCGTGTGTTGGGTGCTTGTTTTGCATGTCGGGTGCTGGTTTTGCGTATGTCGGGTGCTGGTTTTGCGTGTGTTGGGTGCTGGTTTTGTGTGTGCTGGGTACTGGTTTTGCGTGTTTTGGGTTCTTGTTTTGCATGTGTTTGGTGCTGGTTTTGTGTGTGTTGGGTGCTGGTTTTGCGTGCGTTGGTTACTGATTTTGCGTTTGTTGGGTGCTGGTTTTGTGGGTGTTGGTGCTTGTGTTGACGGTGTTGGGTGCTGGTTTTGCGTGTGTTGGTTGCTCGTTTTGCGTGTGTTGGGTGCTGGTTTTGCTTGTGTCGGGTGCTGGTTTTACGTGTGTTGGGTGCTGGTTTTGCATGTGTTGGGTGCTAGTTTTGCATGTGTTGGGTGCTAGTTTTGCATGTGTTGGGTGCTAGTTTTGCGGGTGTTGGGTGCTGGTTTTGCATGTGTCGGGTGCTGGTTTTGCGGGTGTTGGTGCTTTTGTTGACGGTGTTGGGTCTGGTTTTGCGTGTGTTGGATGTTGATTTTTTGTACATTGGGTGCTGGTTTTGCATGTGTTGGGTGCTTGTTTGCGTGTGTTCAGTGCTGGTTTTGTGTGTGTTGGGTGCTGGTTTTGCATGCGTTGGGTACTTGTTTTGTGTGCATTGGTTACTGATTTTGCGTTTGTTGGGTGCTGGTTTTGTGGGTGTTGGTGCTTGTGTTGCATGTGTTGGGTGCTGGTTTTGCATCTGTTGGGTGCTGGTTTTGCGTGTGTTGGTTGCTCTTTTGCGCGTGTCGGGTGCTGGTTTTGCGTGTGTTGGTTGCTCGTTTTGCGTGTGTTGGTTGCTCGTTTTGCGTGTGTTGGGTCCTGGTTTTGCGTGTGTCGGGTGCTACTTTTGCGTGTGTTGGGTGCTGGTTTTGCATGTGTCAGGTGCTGGTTTTGCGGGTGTTGGTGCTTTTGTTGACGGTGTTGGGTCTGGTTTTGCGTGTGTTGGATGTTGATTTTTTGTACATTGGGTGCTGGTTTTGCATGTGTTGGGTGCTTGTTTGCGTGTGTTCAGTGCTGGTTTTGCGTGTGTTGGGTGCTTGTTTTGCGTTTGTTGGATGCTGGTTTTTCGTATGTCGGATGCTGGTTTTGCGTGTGTCGGGTGCTGGATTTGCGTGTGCTGGTTTTGCGTGTGTTGGGTGCTAGATTTGCGTGTGTTGGGTGCTTGTTTTGCATGTCGGGTGCTTGTTTTGCGTATGTCGGGTGCTGGTTTTGCTTGTTTTGGGTTCTTGTTTTGCATGTGTTAGGTGCTGGTTTTGTGTGTTGTGTGCTGGTTTTCCGTGCGTTGGTTACTGATTTTGCGTTTGTTGGGTGCTGGTTTTGTGGGTGTTGGTGCTTGTGTTGACGGTGTTGGGTGCTGGTTTTGCGTGTGTTGGTTGCTCGTTTTGCGTGTGTTAGGTGCTGGTTTTGCGTGTGTTGGATGCTGGTTTTTCGTGTGTCGGGTGCTCGTTTTGCGTGTGCCGGGTGTTGGTTTTGCGTGTGTTGGGTGCTAGATTTGCGTGTGTTGGGTGCTTGTTTTGCATGTCGGGTGCTTGTTTTGCGTATTTCGGGTGCTGGTTTTGCGTGTGTTGGGTGCTGGTTTTGTGTGTGCTGGGTGCTGGTTTTGCGTGTGTTGGTTTCTGGTTTTGCATGTGTTAGATGCTGGTTTTATGTGTGTTGGGTGCTGGTTTTGCGTGCGTTGGGTACTGGTTTTGGCGTGTGTTGGTTACTGATTTTGAGTTTTTTGGATGCTGGTTATGTGGGTGTTGGTGCTTGTGTTGACGGTATTGGGTGCTGGTTTTGCGTGTGTTGGATGTTGGTTTTGTGTACATTGGTTGCTTGTTTTGCATGTGTTGGGTGCTGGTTTTGTGTGTGTTGGGTGCTGGTTTTGCGTGTGTTGGTTGCTCGTTTTGCCTGTGTCGGGTGCTGGTTTTGCGTGTGTTGGGTGCTAGTTTTGCATGTGTTGGATGCTAGTTTTGCATGTGTTGGGTGCTGGTTTTGCATCTGTCCCGTGCTGGTTTTGCGGTTGTTGGTGGTTTTGTTGACTGTGTTGGGTGCTTGTTTTGCATGTGTTGGATTTTGATTTTTTGTACATTGGGTGCTGGTTTTGCATGTGTTGGGTGCTGGTTTTGTGTGTGTTGTGTGCTAGCTTTGCGTTTGTCGGGTGCTTGTTTTGCATGTGTCGGGTGCTGGTTTTGTGTGTGTCGCATGCTAGTTTTGCATGTGTCGGGTGCTAGTTTTGCGTGTGTTGGGTGCTGGTTTTGCATGTGTCGGGTGCTGGTTTTGCGTATGTCGGGTACTGGTTTTGCGTGTGTTGGTTGCTGGTTTTGCGTGTGCTGGTACTGGTTTTGCGTCTGTTGGGTGCTGGTTTTGCGTGTGTTGGGTACTGGTTTTGCGTGCATTGGGTACTGGTTTTTCGTGTGTTGGGTGCTGGTTTTGTGGGTGTTGCTGCTTGTGTTGAGGGTGTTGGTTGCTGATTTTGCGTGTGTTGGCTGCTGGTTTTGTGGGTGTTGCTGCTTGTGTTGAGGGTGTCGGGTGCTGGTTTTGTGTGTGTTGTGTGCTGGTTTTGTGTGTGTTGGGTTCTGGTTTTGCGGGGTGTTGGTGCTTGTGTTGACGGTGTTGGGTGCTGGTTTTGCATTTGTTGGATGTTGGTTTTGTGTACATTGGGTGCTGGTTTTGCGTGTGTTGGTTACTGATTTTGCGTTTGTTGGATGCTGGTTTTGTGGGTGTTGGTGCTTGTGTTGACGGTGTTGGGTGCTGGTTTTGCGTGTGTTGGATGTTGATTTTGTGTACATTGGTTGCTTGTTTTTGCATGTGTTGGGTGCTGGTTTTGTGTGTGTTGGGTGCTGGTTTTGCGTGTGTTGGTTGCTCGTTTTGCCTGTGTCGGGTGCTGGTTTTTCGTGTGTTGGGGTGCTAGTTTTGCATGTGTTGGGTGCTAGTTTTGCATGTGTTGGGTGCTGGTTTTGCATGTGTCCCGTCCTGGTTTTGCGTGTGCTGGTGGTTTTGTTGACTGTGTTGGGTGCTTGTTTTGCGTGTGTTGTATTTTGATTTTTTGTACATTGGGTGCTGGTTTTGCATGTGTTGGGTGCTGGTTTTGCATGTGTCCCGTGCTGGTTTTGCGGGTGTTGATGTTTTTGTTGACGGTGTTGGGTGCTTGTTTTGCGTGTGTTGGATTTTGATTTTTTGTACATTGGGTGCTGGTTTTGCATGTGTTGGTTGCTGGTTTTGCGTGTGTTGTGTGCTAGCTTTGCGTGCGTCAGGTGCTTGTTTTGCATGTGTCGGGTGCTGGTTTTACGTGTTTCGCATGCTAGTTTTGCATGTGTTGGGTGCTAGTTTTGCGTGTGTTGGGTGCTGGTTTTGCATATGTCGGGTGCTGGTTTTGCGCATGTCGGGTACTGGTTTTGCATGTGTTGGTTGCTGGTTTTGCGTGTGCTGGTACTGGTTTGCATCTGTTGGGTGCTGGTTTTGCGTGTGTTGGGTACTGGTTTTGTGTGCATTGGGTACTGGTTTTGCGTGTGTTGGTTGCTAGTTTTGTGTACATTGGGTGCTGGTTTTGTGTACATTGGGTGCTGGTTTTGCGTGTGTTGGTTGCTAGTTTTGTGTACATTGGGTGCTGGTTTTGTGTACATTGGGTGCTGGCTTTGCGTGTGTTGGTTGCTAGTTTTGTGTACATTGGGTGCTGGTTTTGCATGTGTTGGGTGCTCGTTTTGTGTACATTGGGGTGCTGGTTTTGCATGTGTTGGTTGCTAGTTTTGCGTGTCTTGGGTGCTGGTTTTGCATCTGTTGGGTGCTGGTTTTGTGTGTCTTGGGTGCTGGTTTAGTGTACATTGGGTGCTGGTTTTGCGTGTGTTGGTTGCTGGTTTTGTGTACATTGGGTGCTGGTTTTGCATGTGTTGGGTGCTGGTTTTGTGGCTGTTGGTGCTTGTGTTGACGGTGTTGGGTGCTGGTTTTGCGTGTGTTGGATGATGGTTTTGTGTACATTGGGTGCTGGTTTTGCGTGTGTTGGGTGCTTGTTTTGCATGTCGGGTGCTTGTTTTGCGTATGTCGGGTGCTGGTTTTGCGTGTGTTGGGTGCTGGTTTTGTGTGTGCAGGGTGCTGGTTTTGCGTGTGTTGGGTGCTGGTTTTACGTGTGTTGGGTTCTGGTTTTGCATGTGTTAGGTGCTGGTTTTGTGTGTGTAGGGTGCTGGTTTTGCATGCGTTGGGTACTGGTTTTGCGTGCATTGGTTACTGATTTTGCGTTTGTTGGGTGCTGGTTTTGTGGGTGTTGGTGCTTGTGTTGCATGTGTTGGGTGCTGGTTTTGCATGTGTTGGGTGCTGGTTTTGCATGTGTTGGTTGCTCGTTTTGCGCGTGTCGGGTGCTGATTTTGCGTGTGTTGGTTGCTCGTTTTGCGTGTGTTGGTTGCTCGTTTTGCGTGTGTTGGGTCCTGGTTTTGCGTGTGTTGGGTGCTACTTTTGCGTGTGTTGGGTGCTGGTTTTGCATGTGTCGGGTGCTGGTTTTGCGGGTGTTGGTGCTTTTGTTGACGGTGTTGGGTCTGGTTTTGCATGTGTTGGATGTTGATTTTTTGTACATTGGGTGCTGGTTTTGCATGTGTTGGGTGCTTGTTTGCGTGTGTTCAGTGCTGGTTTTGCGTGTGTTGGGTGCTTGTTTTGCGTTTGTTGGATGCTAGTTTTTCGTATGTCGGATGCTGGTTTTGCGTGTGTCGGGTGCTGGATTTGCGTGTGCTGGTTTTGCGTGTGTTGGGTGCTTGATTTGCGTGTGTTGGGTGCTTGTTTTGCATGTCGGGTGCTGGTTTTGCGTATGTCGGGTGCTGGTTTGGCGTGTGTTGGGTGCTGGTTTTGTGTGTGCTGGGTACTGGTTTTGCGTGTTTTGGGTTCTTGTTTTGCATGTGTTAGGTGCTGGTTTTGTGTTTGTTGGGTGCTGGTTTTGCGTGCGTTGGTTACTGATTTTGCGTTTGTTGGGTGCTGGTTTTGTGGGTGTTGGTGCTTGTGTTGACGGTGTTGGGTGCTGGTTTTGCGTGTGTTGGTTGCTCGTTTTGCGTGTGTTGGGTGCTTGTTTTGCTTGTGTCGGGTGCTGGTTTTACGTGTGTTGGGTGCTGGTTTTGCATGTGTTGGGTGCTGGTTTTGCATGTGTTGGGTGCTGGTTTTGCGTGTGTTGGTTGCTCGTTTTGCGCGTGTCGGGTGCTGGTTTTGCGTCTGTTGGTTGCTCGTTTTGCGTGTGTTGGTTGCTCGTTTTGCGTGTGTTGGGTCCTGGTTTTGCGTGTGTCGGGTGCTACTTTTGCGTGTGTTGGGTGCTGGTTTTGCATGTGTCGGGTGCTGGTTTTGCATGTGTTGGGTGCTGCTTTTGCATGTGTTGAGTGCTAGTTTTGCATGTGTTGTGTGCTAGTTTTGCATGTGTTGGGTGCTAGTTTTGCGGGTGTTGGGTGCTGGTTTTGCATGTGTCGGGTGCTGGTTTTGCGGGTGTTGGTGCTTTTGTTGACGGTGTTGGGTCTGGTTTTGCGTGTGTTGGATGTTGATTTTTTGTACATTAGGTGCTGGTTTTGCATGTGTTGGGTGCTTGTTTGCGTGTGTTCAGTGCTGGTTTTGTGTGTGTTGGGTGCTGGTTTTGCATGCGTTGGGTACTGGTTTTGCGTGCATTGGTTACTGATTTTGCGTTTGTTGGGTGCTGGTTTTGTGGGTGTTGGTGCTTGTGTTGCATGTGTTGGGTGCTGGTTTTGCATCTGTTGGGTGCTGGTTTTGCGTGTGTTGGTTGCTCGTTTTGCGCGTGTCGGGTGCTGGTTTTGCGTGTGTTGGTTGCTCGTTTTGCGTGTGTTGGTTGCTCGTTTTGCGTGTGTTGGGTCCTGGTTTTGCGTGTGTCGGGTGCTACTTTTGCGTGTGTTGGGTGCTGGTTTTGCATGTGTCGGGTGCTGGTTTTGCGGGTGTTGGTGCTTTTGTTGACGGTGTTGGGTCTGGTTTTGCGTGTGTTGGATGTTGATTTTTTGTACATTGGGTGCTGGTTTTGCATGTGTTGGGTGCTTGTTTGCGTGTGTTCAGTGCTGGTTTTGCGTGTGTTGGGTGCTTGTTTTGCGTTTGTTGGATGCTGGTTTTTCGTATGTCGGATGCTGGTTTTGCGTGTGTCGGGTGCTGGATTTGCGTGTGCTGGTTTTGCGTGTGTTGGGTGCTAGATTTGCGTGTGTTGGGTGCTTGTTTTGCATGTCGGGTGCTTGTTTTGCGTATGTCGGGTGCTGGTTTTGCGTGTTTTGGGTTCTTGTTTTGCATGTGTTAGGTGCTGGTTTTGTGTGTTGTGTGCTGGTTTTCCGTGCGTTGGTTACTGATTTTGCGTTTGTTGGGTGCTGGTTTTGTGGGTGTTGGTGCTTGTGTTGACGGTGTTGGGTGCTGGTTTTGCGTGTGTTGGTTGCTCGTTTTGCGTGTGTTAGGTGCTGGTTTTGCGTGTGTTGGATGCTGGTTTTTCGTGTGTCTGGTGCTCGTTTTGCGTGTGCCGGGTGTTGGTTTTGCGTGTGTTGGGTGCTAGATTTGCGTGTGTTGGGTGCTTGTTTTGCATGTCGGGTGCTTGTTTTGCGTATTTCGGGTGCTGGTTTTGCGTGTGTTGGGTGCTGGTTTTGTGTGTGCTGGGTGCTGGTTTTGCGTGTGTTGGTTTCTGGTTTTGCATGTGTTAGATGCTGGTTTTGTGTGTGTTGGGTGCTGGTTTTGCGTGCGTTGGGTACTGGTTTTGCGTGTGTTGGTTACTGATTTTGAGTTTGTTGGATGCTGGTTATGTGGGTGTTGGTGCTTGTGTTGACGGTATTGGGTGCTGGTTTTGCGTGTGTTGGATGTTGGTTTTGTGTACATTGGTTGCTTGTTTTGCATGTGTTGGGTGCTGGTTTTGTGTGTGTTGGGTGCTGGTTTTGCGTGTGTTGGTTGCTCGTTTTGCGTGTGTCGGGTGCTGGTTTTGCGTGTGTTGGGTCCTAGTTTTGCATGTGTTGGATGCTAGTTTTGCATGTGTTGGGTGCTGGTTTTGCATCTGTCCCGTGCTGGTTTTGCGGGTGTTGGTGGTTTTGTTGACTGTGTTGGGTGCTTGTTTTGCATGTGTTGGATTTTGATTTTTTGTACATTGGGTGCTGGTTTTGCATGTGTTGGGTGCTGGTTTTGTGTGTGTTGTGTGCTAGCTTTGCGTTTGTCGGGTGCTTGTTTTGCATGTGTCGGGTGCTGGTTTTGTGTGTGTCGCATGCTAGTTTTGCATGTGTCGGGTGCTAGTTTTGCATGTGTTGGGTGCTGGTTTTGCATGTGTCGGGTGCTGGTTTTGCGTATGTCGGGTACTGGTTTTGCGTGTGTTGGTTGCTGGTTTTGCGTGTGCTGGTACTGGTTTTGCGTCTGTTGGGTGCTGGTTTTGCGTCTGTTGGGTACTGGTTTTGCGTGCATTGGGTACTGGTTTTTCGTGTGTTGGGTGCTGGTTTTGTGGGTGTTGCTGCTTGTGTTGAGGGTGTTGGTTGCTGATTTTGCGTGTGTTGGCTGCTGGTTTTGTGGGTGTTGCTGCTTGTGTTGAGGGTGTCGGGTGCTGGTTTTGTGTGTGTTGTGTGCTGGTTTTGTGTGTGTTGGGTTCTGGTTTTGCGGGTGTTGGTGCTTGTGTTGACGGTGTTGGGTGCTGGTTTTGCATTTGTTGGATGTTGGTTTTGTGTACATTGGGTGCTGGTTTTGCGTGTGTTGGTTACTGATTTTGCGTTTGTTGGATGCTGGTTTTGTGGGTGTTGGTGCTTGTGTTGACGGTGTTGGGTGCTGGTTTTGCGTGTGTTGGATGTTGATTTTGTGTACATTGGTTGCTTGTTTTGCATGTGTTGGGTGCTGGTTTTGTGTGTGTTGGGTGCTGGTTTTGCGTGTGTTGGTTGCTCGTTTTGCCTGTGTCGGGTGCTGGTTTTGCGTGTGTAGGGTGCTGGTTTTGCATGCGTTGGGTACTGGTTTTGCGTGCATTGGTTACTGATTTTGCGTTTGTTGGGTGCTGGTTTTGTGGGTGTTGGTGCTTGTGTTGACGGTGTTGGGTGCTGGTTTTGCGTGTGTTGGTTGCTCGTTTTGCGTGTGTTGGGTGCTTGTTTTGCTTGTGTCGGGTGCTGGTTTTACGTGTGTTGGGTGCTGGTTTTGCATGTGTTGGGTGCTGGTTTTGCATGTGTTGGGTGCTGGTTTTGCGTCTGTTGGTTGCTCGTTTTGCGTGTGTTGGTTGCTCGTTTTGCGTGTGTTGGGTCCTGGTTTTGCGTGTGTCGGGTGCTACTTTTGCGTGTGTTGGGTGCTGGTTTTGCATGTGTCGGGTGCTGGTTTTGCGGGTGTTGGTGCTTTTGTTGACGGTGTTGGGTCTGGTTTTGCGTGTGTTGGATGTTGATTTTTTGTACATTGGGTGCTGGTTTTGCATGTGTTGGGTGCTTGTTTGCGTGTGTTCAGTGCTGGTTTTGCATGTGTTGGGTGCTTGTTTTGCGTTTGTTGGATGCTGGTTTTTCGTATGTCGGATGCTGGTTTTGCGTGTGTCGGGTGCTGGATTTGCGTGTGCTGGTTTTGCGTGTGTTGGGTGCTAGATTTGCGTGTGTTGGGTGCTTGTTTTGCATGTCGGGTGCTTGTTTTGCGTATGTCGGGTGCTGGTTTTGCGTGTGTTGGGTGCTGGTTTTGTGTGTGCTGGGTACTGGTTTTGCGTGTTTTGGGTTCTTGTTTTGCATGTGTTAGGTGCTGGTTTTGTGTGTGTTGGGTGCTGGTTTTGCGTGCGTTGGTTACTGATTTTGTGTTTGTTGGGTGCTGGTTTTGTGGGTGTTGGTGCATGTGTTGACGGTGTTGGGTGCTGGTTTTGCATGTGTTGGTTGCTCGTCTTGCGTGTGTTAGGTGCTGGTTTTGCTTGTGTCGGGTGCTGGTTTTGCATGTGTTGGGTGCTGCTTTTGCATGTGTTGAGTGCTAGTTTTGCATGTGTTGGGTGCTAGTTTTGCATGTGTTGGGTGCTAGTTTTGCGGGTGTTGGGTGCTGGTTTTGCATGTGTCGGGTGCTGGTTTTGCGGGTGTTGGTGCTTTTGTTGACGGTGTTGGGTCTGGTTTTGCGTGTGTTGGATGTTGATTTTTTGTACATTAGGTGCTGGTTTTGCATGTGTTGGGTGCTTGTTTGCGTGTGTTCAGTGCTGGTTTTGTGTGTGTTGGGTGCTGGTTTTGCATGCGTTGGGTACTGGTTTTGCGTGCATTGGTTACTGATTTTGCATTTGTTGGGTGCTGGTTTTGTGGGTGTTGGTGCTTGTGTTGCATGTGTTGGGTGCTGGTTTTGCATCTGTTGGGTGCTGGTTTTGCGTGTGTTGGTTGCTCGTTTTGCGCGTGTCGGGTGCTGGTTTTGCGTGTGTTGGTTGCTCGTTTTGCGTGTGTTGGTTGCTCGTTTTGCGTGGTGTCGGGTGCTGGTTTTGCGGGTGTTGGTGCTTTTGTTGACGGTGTTGGGTCTGGTTTTGCGTGTGTTGGATGTTGATTTTTTGTACATTGGGTGCTGGTTTTGCATGTGTTGGGTGCTTGTTTGCGTGTGTTCAGTGCTGGTTTTGCGTGTGTTGGGTGCTTGTTTTGCGTTTGTTGGATGCTGGTTTTTCGTATGTCGGATGCTGGTTTTGCGTGTGTCGGGTGCTGGATTTGCGTGTGCTGGTTTTGCGTGTGTTGGGTGCTTGATTTGCGTGTGTTGGGTGCTTGTTTTGCATGTCGGGTGCTTGTTTTGCCTATGTCGGGTGCTGGTTTTGCGTGTGTTGGGTGCTTGGTTTTGTGTGTGCTGGGTACTGGTTTTGCGTGTTTTGGGTTCTTGCTTTGCATGTGTTAGGTGCTGGTTTTGTGTGCGTTGGGTGCTGGTTTTCCGTGCGTTGGTTACTGATTTTGCGTTTGTTGGGTGCTGGTTTTGTGGGTGTTGGTGCTTGTGTTGACGGTGTTGGGTGCTGGTTTTGCGTGTGTTGGTTGCTCGTTTTGCGTGTGTTAGGTGCTGGTTTTGCTTGTGTCGGGTGCTGGTTTTACGTGTGTTGGGTGCTGGTTTTGCATGTGTTGAGTGCTAGTTTTGCATGTGTTGGGTGCTGGTTTTGCATGTGTCCCGTGCTGGTTTTGCGGGTGTTGATGTTTTTGTTGACGGTGTTGGGTGCTTGTTTTGCGTGTGTTGGATTTTGATTTTTTGTACATTGGGTGCTGGTTTTGCATGTGTTGGTTGCTGGTTTTGCGTGTGTTGTGTGCTAGCTTTGCGGTGCGTCAGGTGCTTGTTTTGCATGTGTCGGGTGCTGGTTTTACGTGTGTCGCATGCTAGTTTTGCATGTGTTGGGTGCTAGTTTTGCGTGTGTTGGGTGCTGGTTTTGCATATGTCGGGTGCTGGTTTTGCGCATGTCGGGTACTGGTTTTGCATGTGTTGGTTGCTGGTTTTGCGTGTGCTGGTACTGGTTTTGCATCTGTTGGGTGCTGGTTTTGCGTGTGTTGGGTACTGGTTTTGTGTGCATTGGGTACTGGTTTTGCGTGTGTTGGTTGCTAGTTTTGTGTACATTGGGTGCTGGTTTTGTGTACATTGGGTGCTGGTTTTGCGTGTGTTGGTTGCTAGTTTTGTGTACATTGGGTGCTGGTTTTGTGTACATTGGGTGCTGGCTTTGCGTGTGTTGGTTGCTAGTTTTGTGTACATTGGGTGCTGGTTTTGCATGTGTTGGGTGCTCGTTTTGTGTACATTGGGTGCTGGTTTTGCATGTGTTGGTTGCTAGTTTTGCGTGTCTTGGGTGCTGGTTTTGCATCTGTTGGGTGCTGGTTTTGTGTGTCTTGGGTGCTGGTTTAGTGTACATTGGGTGCTGGTTTTGCGTGTGTTGGTTGCTGGTTTTGTGTACATTGGGTGCTGGTTTTGCATGTGTTGGGTGCTGGTTTTGTGGCTGTTGGTGCTTGTGTTGACGGTGTTGGGTGCTGGTTTTGCGTGTGTTGGATGATGGTTTTGTGTACATTGGGTGCTGGTTTTGCGTGTGTTGGGTGCTTGTTTTGCATGTCGGGTGCTTGTTTTGCGTATGTCGGGTGCTGGTTTTGCGTGTGTTGGGTGCTGGTTTTGTGTGTGCAGGGTGCTGGTTTTTGCGTGTGTTGGGTACTGGTTTTACGTGTGTTGGGTTCTGGTTTTGCATGTGTTAGGTGCTGGTTTTGTGTGTGTAGGGTGCTGGTTTTGCATGCGTTGGGTACTGGTTTTGCGTGCATTGGTTACTGATTTTGCGTTTGTTGGGTGCTGGTTTTGTGGGTGTTGGTGCTTGTGTTGCATGTGTTGGGTGCTGGTTTTGCATGTGTTGGGTGCTGGTTTTGCATGTGTTGGTTGCTCGTTTTGCGCGTGTCGGGTGCTGATTTTGCGTGTGTTGGGTTGCTCGTTTTGCGTGTGTTGGTTGCTCGTTTTGCGTGTGTTGGGTCCTGGTTTTGCGTGTGTTGGGTGCTACTTTTGCGTGTGTTGGGTGCTGGTTTTGCATGTGTCGGGTGCTGGTTTTGCGGGTGTTGGTGCTTTTGTTGACGGTGTTGGGTCTGGTTTTGCATGTGTTGGATGTTGATTTTTTGTACATTGGGTGCTGGTTTTGCATGTGTTGGGTGCTTGTTTGCGTGTGTTCAGTGCTGGTTTTGCGTGTGTTGGGTGCTTGTTTTGCGTTTGTTGGATGCTAGTTTTTCGTATGTCGGATGCTGGTTTTGCGTGTGTCGGGTGCTGGATTTGCGTGTGCTGGTTTTGCGTGTGTTGGGTGCTTGATTTGCGTGTGTTGGGTGCTTGTTTTGCATGTCGGGTGCTGGTTTTGCGTATGTCGGGTGCTGGTTTGGCGTGTGTTGGGTGCTGGTTTTGTGTGTGCTGGGTACTGGTTTTGCGTGTTTTGGGTTCTTGTTTTGCATGTGTTAGGTGCTGGTTTTGTGTTTGTTGGGTGCTGGTTTTGCGTGCGTTGGTTACTGATTTTGCGTTTGTTGGGTGCTGGTTTTGTGGGTTTTGGTGCTTGTGTTGACGGTGTTGGGTGCTGGTTTTGCGTGTGTTGGTTGCTCGTTTTGCGTGTGTTGGGTGCTTGTTTTGCTTGTGTCGGGTGCTGGTTTTACGTGTGTTGGGTGCTGGTTTTGCATGTGTTGGGTGCTGGTTTTGCATGTGTTGGGTGCTGGTTTTGCGTCTGTTGGTTGCTCGTTTTGCGTGTGTTGGTTGCTCGTTTTGCGTGTGTTGGGTCCTGGTTTTGCGTGTGTCGGGTGCTACTTTTGCGTGTGTTGGGTGCTGGTTTTGCATGTGTCGGGTGCTGGTTTTGCGGGTGTTGGTGCTTTTGTTGACGGTGTTGGGTCTGGTTTTGCGTGTGTTGGATGTTGATTTTTTGTACATTGGGTGCTGGTTTTGCATGTGTTGGGTGCTTGTTTGCGTGTGTTCAGTGCTGGTTTGCATGTGTTGGGTGCTTGTTTTGCGTTTGTTGGATGCTGGTTTTTCGTATGTCGGATGCTGGTTTTGCGTGTGTCGGGTGCTGGATTTGCGTGTGCTGGTTTTGCGTGTGTTGGGTGCTAGATTTGCGTGTGTTGGGTGCTTGTTTTGCATGTCGGGTGCTTGTTTTGCGTATGTCGGGTGCTGGTTTTGCGTGTGTTGGGTGCTGGTTTTGTGTGTGCTGGGTACTGGTTTTGCGTGTTTTGGGTTCTTGTTTTGCATGTGTTAGGTGCTGGTTTTGTGTGTGTTGGGTGCTGGTTTTCCGTGCGTTGGTTACTGATTTTGCGTTTGGTGGGTGCTGGTTTTGTGGGTGTTGGTGCATGTGTTGACGGTGTTGGGTGCTGGTTTTGCATGTGTTGGTTGCTCGTCTTGCGTGTGTTAGGTGCTGGTTTTGCTTGTGTCGGGTGCTGGTTTTGCATGTGTTGGGTGCTGCTTTTGCATGTGTTGAGTGCTAGTTTTGCATGTGTTGGGTGCTAGTTTTGCATGTGTTGGGTGCTAGTTTTGCGGGTGTTGGTGCTGGTTTTGCATGTGTCGGGTGCTGGTTTTGCGGGTGTTGGTGCTTTTGTTGACGGTGTTGGGTCTGGTTTTGCGTGTGTTGGATGTTGATTTTTTGTACATTAGGTGCTGGTTTTGCATGTGTTGGGTGCTTGTTTGCGTGTGTTCAGTGCTGGTTTTGTGTGTGTTGGGTGCTGGTTTTGCATGCGTTGGGTACTGGTTTTGCGTGCATTGGTTACTGATTTTGCGTTTGTTGGGTGCTGGTTTTGTGGGTGTTGGTGCTTGTGTTGCATGTGTTGGGTGCTGGTTTTGCATCTGTTGGGTGCTGGTTTTGCGTGTGTTGGTTGCTCGTTTTGCGCGTGTCGGGTGCTGGTTTTGCGTGTGTTGGTTGCTCGTTTTGCGTGTGTTGGTTGCTCGTTTTGCGTGTGTTGGGTCCTGGTTTTGCGTGTGTCGGGTGCTACTTTTGCGTGTGTTGGGTGCTGGTTTTGCATGTGTCGGGTGCTGGTTTTGCGGGTGTTGGTGCTTTTGTGGACGGTGTTGGGTCTGGTTTTGCGTGTGTTGGATGTTGATTTTTTGTACATTGGGTGCTGGTTTTGCATGTGTTGGGTGCTTGTTTGCGTGTGTTCAGTGCTGGTTTTGCGTGTGTTGGGTGCTTGTTTTGCGTTTGTTGGATGCTGGTTTTTCGTATGTCGGATGCTGGTTTTGCGTGTGTCGGGTGCTGGATTTGCGTGTGCTGGTTTTGCGTGTGTTGGGTGCTAGATTTGCGTGTGTTGGGTGCTTGTTTTGCATGTCGGGTGCTTGTTTTGCGTATGTCGGGTGCTGGTTTTGCGTGTGTTGGGTGCTGGTTTTGTGTGTGCTGGGTACTGGTTTTGCGGTGTTTTGGGTTCTTGTTTTGCATGTGTTAGGTGCTGGTTTTGTGTGCGTTGGGTGCTGGTTTTCCGTGCGTTGGTTACTGATTTTGCGTTTGTTGGGTGCTGGTTTTGTGGGTGTTGGTGCTTGTGTTGACGGTGTTGGGTGCTGGTTTTGCGTGTGTTGGTTGCTCGTTTTGCGTGTGTTAGGTGCTGGTTTTGCTTGTGTCGGGTGCTGGTTTTACGTGTGTTGGGTGCTGGTTTTGCATGTGTTGAGTGCTAGTTTTGCATGTGTTGGGTGCTAGTTTTGCATGTGTTGGGTGCTAGTTTTGCGGGTGTTGGGTGCTGGTTTTGCATGTGTCGGGTGCTGGTTTTGTGGGTGTTGGTGCTTTTTTTGACGGTGTTGGGTCTGGTTTTGCGTGTGTTGGATGTTGATTTTTTGTACATTGGGTGCTGGTTTTGCATGTGTTGGGTGCTTGTTTGCGTGTGTCGCATGCTAGTTTTGCATGTGTCGGGTGCTAGTTTTGCGTGTGTTGGGTGCTGGTTTTGCATGTGTCGGGTGCTGGTTTTGCGGGTGTCGGGTACTGGTTTTGCGTATGTTGGTTGCTGGTTTTGCGTGTGCTGGTACTGGTTTTGCGTCTGTTGGGTGCTGGTTTTGCGTGTGTTGGGTACTGGTTTTGCGTGCATTGGGTACTGGTTTTTTGTGCGTTGGGTGCTGGTTTTGTGGGTGTTGGTGCTTGTGTTGAGGGTGTTGGTTGCTGATTTTGCGTGTGTTGGGTGCTGGTTTTGCGGGGTGTTGGTGCTTGTGTTGACGGTGTCGGGTGCTGGTTTTGCGGGGTGCGTTGGATACTGGTTTTGTGTGTGTTGGGTGCTGGTTTTGTGGGTGTTGCTGCTTGTGTTGAGGGTGTTGGGTGCTGGTTTTGTGTGTGTTGTGTGCTGGTTTTGTGTGTGTTGGGTTCTGGTTTTGCGGGTGTTGGTGCTTGTGTTGAGGGTGTTGGGTGCTGGTTTTGTGTGTGTTGTGTGCTGGTTTTGTGTGTGTTGGGTTCTGGTTTTGCGGGTGTTGGTGCTTGTGTTGATGGTGTTGGGTGCTGGTTTTGCATTTGTTGGATGTTGGTTTTGTGTACATTGGGTGCTGGTTTTGCGTGTGTTCGGTGCTGGTTTTGCGTGTGAAGGGTGCTGGTTTTGCATGTGTCTGGTGCTGGTTTTGCGTGTGTTGGGTGCTAATTTTGCATGTGTTTGGTGCTAGTTTTGTGTGTGTTGGGTGCTGGTTTTGTGTGTGTTGGGTTCTGGTTTTCCGGGTGTTGGTGCTTGTGTCGACTGTGTTGGCTGTTGGTTTTGCGTGTGTTTGTTGTTGATTTTTTGTACATTGGGTGCTAGTTTTGCTTGTGTTCGATGCAAGTTTTCCGTGTGTTGGGTGCTGGTTTTGCATGTGGCGGGTGCTGGTTTTGCGTCTGTTGGGTGCTGGTTTTGCGTGTGTTGGGAACTGGTTTTGCGTGCGTTGGGTACTGGTTTTTCGTGTGCTGGGTGCTGTTTTTGTGGGTGTTGGTGCTTGTGTTGAGGGTGTTGGTTGCTGATTTTGCATGTGTTGGGTGCTGGTTTTGCGGGTGTTGGTGCTTGTGTTGACGGTGTCGGGTGCTGGTTTTGCGGTGTGTTGGATGTTGGTTTTGTATACATTAGTTGCTGGTTTTGCATGTGTTGGGTGCTGGTTTTGCATGTATTGGGTGCTGGTTTTGCGTGTATTGGGTGCTGGTTTTGTGTACATTCGGTGCTGGTTTTGCATGTGTTGGGTACTGGATTAGTGTACATTGGGTGCTAGTTTTGCGTGTATTCAGTGCTCGTTTTGTGTACATTGGGTGCTGCCTTTGCGTGTGTTGGTTGCTAGTTTTGTGTACATTGGGTGCTGGTTTTGCATGTGTTGGGTGCTCGTTTTGTGTACATTGGGTGCTGGTTTTGCGTGTGTTGGTTGCTTGTTTTGTGTACATTGGGTGCTGGTTTTGTGTACATTGGGTGCTGGTTTTGCGTAGGTTGGTTGCTAGTTTTGTGTACATTGGGTGCTGGTTTTGTGTACATTGGGTGCTGGCTTTGCGTGTGTTGGTTGCTAGTTTTGTGTACATTGGGTGCTGGTTTTTGCATGTGTTGGGTGCTCGTTTTGTGTACATTGGGTGCTGGTTTTGCATGTGTTGGTTGCTAGTTTTGCGTGTCTTGGGTGCTGGTTTTGCATCTGTTGGGTGCTGGTTTTGCGTGTCTTGGGTGCTGGTTTTGTGTACATTGGGTGCTGGTTTTGCGTTGTTGGTTGCTGGTTTTGTGTACATTGGGTGCTGGTTTTGCATGTGTTGGGTGCTGGTTTTGTGGCTGTTGGTGCTTGTGTTGACGGTGTTGGGTGCTGGTTTTGCGTGTGTTGGATGATGGTTTTGTGTACATTGGGTGCTGGTTTTGCGTGTGTTGGGTGCTTGTTTTGCATGTCGGGTGCTGGTTTTGCGTATGTCGGGTGCTGGTTTTGCGCGTGTTGGGTGCTGGTTTTGTGTGTGCTGGGTGCTGGTTTTGCGTGTGTTGGGAACTGGTTTTACGTGTGTTGGGTTCTGGTTTTGCATGTGTTAGGTGCTGGTTTTGTGTGTGTTGGGTGCTGGTTTTGCATGCGTTGGGTACTGGTTTTGCGTGCATTGGTTACTGATTTTGCGTTTGTTGGGTGCTGGTTTTGTGGGTGTTGGTGCTTGTGTTGCATGTGTTGGGTGCTGGTTTTGCATGTGTTGGGTGCTGGTTTTGCGTGTGTTGGTTGCTCGTTTTGCGCGTGTCGGGTGCTGGTTTTGCGTGTGTTGGTTGCTCGTTTTGCGTGTGTTGGTTGCTCGTTTTGCGTGTGTTGGGTACTGGTTTTGCGTGCATTGGGTACTGGTTTTTCGTGCGTTGGGTGCTGGTTTTGTGGGTGTTGGTGCTTGTGTTGAGGGTGTTGGTTGCTGATTTTGCGTGTGTTGGGTGCTGGTTTTGCGGGTGTTGGTGCTTCTGTTGACGGTGTCGGGTGCTGGTTTTGCGTGCGTTGGATACTGGTTTTGTGTGTGTTGGGTGCTGGTTTTGTGGGTGTTGCTGCTTGTGTTGAGGGTGTTGGGTGCTGGTTTTGTGTGTGTTGTGTGCTGGTTTTGTGTGTGTTGGGTTCTGGTTTTGCGGGTGTTGGTGCTTGTGTTGACGGTGTTGGGTGCTGGTTTTGCATTTGTTGGATGTTGGTTTTGTGTACATTGGGTGCTGGTTTTGCGTGTGTTGGGTGCTGGTTTTGCGTGTGAAGGGTGCTGGTTTTGCATGTGTCGGGTGCTGGTTTTGCGTGTGTTGGGTGCTAATTTTGCATGTGTTTGGTGCTAGTTTTGTGTGTGTTGGGTGCTGGTTTTGCACGTGTCGGATGCTGGTTTTGCGGGTGTTGGTGCTTTTGTTGACAGTGTTGGCTGTTGGTTTTGCGTGTGTTTGTTGTTGATTTTTTGTACATTGGGTGCTGGTTTTGCTTGTGTTCGATGCAAGTTTTGCGTGTGTTGGGTGCTGGTTTTGCATGTGGCGGGTGCTGGTTTTGCGTCTGTTGGGTGCTGGTTTTGCGTGTGTTGGGAACTGGTTTTGCGTGCGTTGGGTACTGGTTTTTCGTGTGCTGGGTGCTGTTTTTGTGGGTGTTGGTGCTTGTGTTGAGGGTGTTGGTTGCTGATTTTGCATGTGTTGGGTGCTGGTTTTGCGGGTGTTGGTGCTTGTGTTGACGGTGTCGGGTGCTGGTTTTGCGTGTGTTGGATGTTGGTTTTGTATACATTAGTTGCTGGTTTTGCATGTGTTGGATGCTGGTTTTGCATGTATTGGGTGCTGGTTTTGCGTGTATTGGGTGCTGGTTTTGTGTACATTCGGTGCTGGTTTTGCATGTGTTGGGTACTGGATTAGTGTACATTGGGTGCTAGTTTTGCGTGTATTCGGTGCTCGTTTTGTGTACATTGGGTGCTGCCTTTGCGTGTGTTGGGTGCTCATTTTGTGTACATTGGGTGCTGGTTTTGCATGTGTTGGTTGCTAGTTTTGCGTGTCTTGGGTGCTGGTTTTCCATCTGTTGGGTGCTGGTTTTGCGTGTCTTGGGTGCTGGTTTTGTGTACATTGGGTGCTGGTTTTGCGTGTGTTGGTTGCTGGTTTTGTGTACATTGGGTGCTGGTTTTGTGTACATTGGGTGCTGGCTTTGCGTGTGTT
>JANJGN010005319.1:0-24059 GCA_026770705.1 Isurus oxyrinchus
CTCTGAATGAGTCTCTCTCAGTGAGTCTCTCTCAGTAAGTCTCTCTCTCAATGAGTCTCTCTCTCTCATGAGTCTCTCTCAGTGAGTCTCTCTCTCAGTGAGTCTCTCTCTCAGTGAGTCTCTCTCTCTCAGTGAGTCTCTCTCTCAGTGAGTCTCTCTCAGTGAGTCTCTCTCCTCAGTGAGGTTTCTCTCTCTCAGAGAGTCTCTCTCTCAGTGAGTCTCTCTCTCTCGGTGAGTCTCTCTCAGTTAGTCTCTCTCTCAGTGAGTCTCTCTCAGTGAGTCTCTCTCTCAGTGAGTTTCTCTCTCAGTGAGTCTCTCTCTCTCAGTGAGACTCTCTCAGTGAGTCTCTCTCAGTGAGTCACTCTCTCTCAGTGAGTCTCTCTTTCAGTGAATCTCTCTCTCAGTGAGTCTCTCTCTCTCAGTGAGTCTCTCTCTCTCAGTGAGTCTCTCTCTCTCAGTGAGTCTCTCTCTCAGTGAGTATCTCTCTCAGTGGAGTCTCTCTCAGTGAGTCTCTCTCTCCAGTGAGTCTCTCTCTCAGTGAGTCTCTCTCAGTGAGTCTCTCTCAGTGAGTCTCTCTCTCAGTGAGTCTCTCTCTCAGTGAGTCTCTCTCTCAGAGAGTCTCTCTCTCAGTGAGTCTCTCTTAGTGAGTCTCTCTCTCAGTGAGTCCTCTCTCTCAGTGAGTCCCTCTCTCTCAGTGAGTCCTCTCTCCTCAGTGAGTTTCTCTCTCAGTGAGTCTCTCTCAGTGAGTCTCTCTCTCAGTGAGTCTCTCTCTCTCAATGAGTCTCTATCAGTGAGTCTCTCTCAGTGAGTCTCTATCTCATTGAGTCTCTCTCTCTCTCAGTGAGTCTCTCTCTCAGTGAGTCTCTCCTCAGTGAGTCTCTCTCAGTGAGGTCTCTCTCAGTGAGTCTCTCTCTCAGTGAGTCTCTCTCTCAGGGAGTCTCTCTCTCAGTGAGTCTTTCTCTCAGTGAGTCTGTCCTCTCAGTGAGTCTCTCTCTCAGTGAGTCTCTCTCAGTGAGTCTCTCTCTCAGTGAGTCTCTCTCTCTCAATGAGTCTCTCTCAGTGAGTCTCTCTCTCTCTCAGTGAGTCTCTCTCTCAGTGAGTCTCTCTCAGTGAGTCTCTCTCAGTTGAGTCCCTCTCTCAGTGAGTCTCTCTCTCTCTCAGTGAGTCTCTCTCTCAGTGAGTCTCTCTCAGTGAGTCTCTCTCAGTGAGTCCTCTCTCAGTGAGTCTCTCTCAGTGAGTCCTCTCTCAGTGAGTCTCTCCTCTCAGTGAGTCTCTCTCTCAGTGAGTCCTCTCTCAGTGGTCTCTCTCTTAGTGTGTCTCTGTCTCTCAATGAGTCTCTCTCAGTGAGTCTCCCTCTCTCAGTGAGTCTCTCTCTCTGTGAATCTCTCTCAGTGAGTCTCTCTCTCAGTGAGTCTCTCTCTCAGTGAGTCTGTCCTCAGTGAGTCTCTCTCTCAGTGAGTCACTCTCAGTGAGTCTCTCTCAGTGAGTCTCTCTCAGTGAGTCTCTCTCTCAGTGCGTCTCTCTCAGAGAGTCTCTCTCTCAGTGAGCTCTCTCTCAGTGAGTCTCTCTCTCAGTGAGTCTCTCTCAGTGAGTCTCTCTCTCAGTGAGTCTCTCTCAGTGAGTCTCTCTCTCAGTGAGTCTCTCAGTGAGTCTATCTCAGTGAGTCTCTCTCTCAGTGAGTCTCTCTCTCAGTGAGTCTCTCTCTCAGTGAGTCTCTCTCAGTGAGTCCTCTCTCAGTGAGTCTCTCTCTCTCAATGAGTCACTCTCAGTGCGTCTCTCTCAGTGAGTCTCTCTCTCAGTGAGTCCTCTCTCTCAATGAGTCTGTCTCAGTGAGTCTCTCTCTCAGTGAGTCTCTCTCTCAGTGAGTCTCTCTCAATGAGTCTCTCTCAGTGAGTCTCTCTCAGTGAGTCTCTCTCTCAGTGAGTCTCTCTCAGTTAGTCTCTCTCTCAGTGAGTCTCCCTCTCAGTGAGTCTCTCTCAGTGAGTCTCTCTCTCAGTGAGTCTCTCTCAGTGAGTCTCTCTCAGTGAGTCTCTCTCTCAGTGAGTCTCTCCTCAGTGAGGTCTCTCTCTCAGTGAGTCTCTCTCTCAGTGAGTCTCTCTCAGTGAGTCTCTCTCTCAGTGAGTCTCCTCTCAGTGAGTCTCTGTCTCAGTGAGTCCTCTCTCTCGAGTGAGTCTCTCTCAGTGAGTCTCTAGCAGTGAGTCTCTCTCTCAGTGAGTTTCTCTCTCTCAGAGAGTCTCTCTCTCAGTGAGTCTCTCTCTCTCGGTGAGTCTCTCCTCAGTGAGTCCTCTCTCTCAGTGAGTATCTCTCAGTGATTCACTCTCTCAGTGAGTCCCTCTCTCAGTGAGTCTCTCTCAGTGAGTCTCTCTCTCAGTGAGTCTCTCTCAGTGAGTCTCTCTCTCAGTGAGTCTCTCTCTCAGTGAGTCTCTCTCTCTCAGTGAGATTCTCTCAGTGAGTCTCTCTCAGTGAGTCACTCTCTCTCAGTGAGTCTCTCTTTCAGTGAATCTCTCTCTCAGTGAGTCTCTCTCTCTCAGTGAGTCTCTCTCTCGTCAGTGAGTCTCTCTCTCTTCAGTGAGTCTCTCTCTCAGTGAGTCCTCTCTCAGTGAGTCTCTCCTCAGTGAGTCTCTCTCTCAGTGAGTCTCTCTCAGTGAGTCTCTCTCTCAGTGAGTCTCTCTCTCAGTGAGTCTCTCTCTCAGAGAGGTCTCTCTCAGTGAGTCTCTCTCAGTGAGTCTCTCTCAGTGAGTCTCTCTCTCAGTGAGTCTCTCTCTCAGTGAGTCTCTCTCTCAGTGAGTTTCTCTCTCAGTGAGTCTCTCTCAGTGAGTCTCTCTCTCAGTGAGTCTCTCTCTCTCAATGAGTCTCTCTCAGTGAGTCTCCTCTCAGTGAGTCCTCTCTCAGTGAGTCTCTCTCAGTGTGTCTCTCTCTCTCAGTTGTCGTCTCTCTCAGTGAGTCTCTCTCAGTGACTCTCTCTCTCAATGAGTCTCTCTCAGTGAGTCTCTCTCAGTGAGTCTCTCTCTCAGTGAGTCTGTCTCTCAGTGAGTCTCTCTCTCAGTGCGTCTCTCTCAGTGCGTCTCTCTCAGTGAGTCTCTCTCTCAGTGAGATCTCTCTCTCAGTGAGTCTCTCTCAGTGAGTCTCTCTCTCGCCAGTGAGTCACTCTCAGTGAGTCTCTCTCTCAGTGAGTCTCTCTCTCAGTGAGTCTCTCTCTCAGTGAGTCCCTCTGAATGAGTCTCTCTCAGTGAGTCTCTCTCAGTGAGTCTCCTCTCTCAATGAGTCTCTCTCTCTCATGAGTCTCTCTCAGTGAGTCTCTCTCTCAGTGAGTCTCTCTCTCAGTGAGGTCTCTCTTCTCAGTGAGTCTCTCTCTCAGTGAGTCTCTCTCAGTGAGTCTCTAGCAGTGAGTCTCTCTCTCAGTGAGTTTCTCTCTCTCAGAGAGTCTCTATCTCAGTGAGTCCTCTCTCTCTCGGTGAGTCTCTCTCAGTTAGTCTCTCTCTCAGTGAGTCTCTCTCAGTGAGTCTCTCTCTCAGTGAGTCCCTCTCTCAGTGAGTCTCTCTCAGTGAGTCTCTCTCTCAGTGAGTCTCTCTCAGTGAGTCTCTCTCTCAGTGAGTTTCTCTCTCAGTGAGTCTCTCTCTCTCAGTGAGACTCTCTCAGTGAGTCTCTCTCAGTGAGTCACTCTCTCCTCAGTGAGTCTCTCTTTCAGTGAATCTCTCTCTCAGTGAGTCTCTCTCTCTCAGTGAGTCTCTCTCTCTCAGTGAGTCTCTCTCCTCAGTGAGTATCTCTCTCAGTGAGTCTCTCTCAGTGAGTCTCTCTCTCAGTGAGTCTCTCTCTCAGTGATTCTCTCTCAGTGAGTCTCTCTCAGTGAGTCTCTCTCTCTCAGAGAGTCTCTCTCAGTGAGTCTCTCTCAGTGAGTCTCTCTCAGTGAGTCTCTCTCTCAGTGAGTCTCTCTCTCAGTGAGTCTCTCTCTCAGTGAGTTTTCTCTCTCAGTGAGTCTCTCTCAGTGAGTCTCTCTCTCAATGAGTCTCTCTCAGTGAGTCTCTCTCAGTGAGTCTCTCATTGAGTCTCTCTCTCTCTCAGATGAGTCTCTCTCTCAGTGAGTCTCTCTCAGTGAGTCTCTCTCAGTGAGTCTCTCTCTCAGTGAGTCTCTCTCTCAGTGAGTCTCTCTCAGTGAGTCTCTCTCTCAGTGAGGCCTCTCTCTCAGTGAGTCTCTCTCTCAGTGAGTCTCTCTCAGTGGGTCCTCTCTCTCATTGAGTCTCTCTCTCAGTGAGTCTCTCTCTCAGTGAGTCCTCTCTCTCTCAATGAGTCTCTCTCAGTGAGTCTCTCTCTCTCTCAGTGAGTCCTCTCTCTCAGTGAGGTCTCTCTCAGTGAGTCTCTCTCAGTGAGTCCTCTCTCAGTGAGTCTCTCTCAGGTGAGATCCTCTCTCAGGGAGTCTCTCTCTCAGTGAGTCTCTCTCAGTGAGACCTCCTCTCAGTGAGTCTCTCTCAGTGAGTCTCTCTCTTAGATGAGTCTCTCTCTCAGTGAGTCTCTCTCAGTGAGTCTCTCTCTCAGTGAGTCTCTCCTCTCTCAGTGAGTCTCTCTCTCAGTTGAGTCTCTCTCAGTGAGTCTCTCTCTCCTCAGTGAGTCTCTCTCAGTGAGTCTCTCTCTCAGTGAGTCTCTCTCAGTGAGTCCTCTCTCTCAGTGAGTCTCTCCTCTCTCAATGAGTCTCTCTCAGTGCGTCTCTCTCAGTTGAGTCTCTCTCTCAGTGAGTCTCTCTCTCTCAATGAGTCTCTCTCTTCAGTGAGTCTCTCTCTCAGTGAGTCTCCTCTCTCAATGAGTCTCTCTCAGTGAGTCTCTCTCAGTGAGTCTCTCATTGAGTCTCCTCTCTCTCTCAGTGAGCTCTCTCTCTCAGTGAGTCTCTCTCAGTGAGTCTCGCTTCAGTGAGTCTCTCTCTCAGTGAGTCTCTCTCAGTGAGTCTCTCTCAGTGAGTCTCTCTCTCAGTGAGTCTCTCTCAGTGAGTCTCTCTCAGTGAGTCTCTCTCAGTGAGTCTCTCTCAGTGAGTCTCTCTCTCAGTGAGTCTTTCTCTCAGTCTCTCTCTCAGTGAGTCCTCTCTCTCAGTGAGTCTCTCTCAGTGAGTCTCTCTCTCAGTGAGTCTCTCTCTCAGTGAGTCTCTCTCTCAGTGAGTTTCTCTCTCTCAGAGAGTCCTCTCTCTCAGTGAGTCTCTCTCTCTCGGTGAGTCTCTCTCAGTGAGTCCTCTCTCTCAGTGAGTCCCTCTCTCAGTGAGTCTCTCTCAGTGAGTCTCTCTCTCAGTGAGTCTCTCTCAGTGAGTCTCTCTCTCAGTGAGTCTCTCCTCAGTGAGTCACTGTCTCTCAGTGAGTCTCTCTTTCAGTGAATCTCTCTCTCAGTGAGTCTCGTCTCCTCTCAGTGAGTCTCTTCTCTCTCAGTGAGTCTCTCTCTCTCAGTGAGTCTCTCTCTCAGTGAGTCTCTCTCTCAGTGAGTCTCTCTCTCAGTGAGTCTCTCTCTCAGTGAGTCCTCTCAGTGAGTCTCTCTCAGTGAGTCTCTCTCTCAGTGAGTCTCTCTCTCAGTGAGTCTCTCTCTCAGAGAGTCTCTCTCTCAGTGAGTCTCTCTCAGTGAGTCTCTCTCAGTGAGTCTCTCTCTCAGTGAGTCTCTCTCTCAGTGAGTCTCTCTCTCAGTGAATCTCTCTCAGTGAGTCTCTCTCTCAGTGTGTCTCTCTCTCAGTTAGTCTCTCTCTCAGTGAGTCTCTCTCTCAGTGAGTTTCTCTCTCAGTGAGTCTCTCTCAGTGAGTCTCTCTCTCAGTGAGTCTCTCTCTCAATGAGTCTCTCTCAGTGAGTCTCTCTCTCAGTGAGTCTCTCTCTCAATGAGTCTCTCTCAGTGAGTCTCTCTCAGTGAGTCTCTCTCAGTGAGTCTCTCTCAGTGAGTCTCTCTTCTCATTTCGTCTCTCTCAGTGAGTCTCTCTCAGTGACTCTCTCTCTCAATGAGTCTCTCTCAGTGAGTCTCTCTCTCAGTGAGTCTCTCTCTCAATGAGTCTGTCTCAGTGAGTCTCTCTCTCAGTGAGTCCTCTCTCTCAGTGAGTCTCTCTCAATGAGTCTCTCTCAGTGAGTCTCTCTCAGTGAGTCTCTCTCTCAGTGAGTCTCTCTCAGTTAGTCTCTCTCTCAGTGAGTCTCCCCTCTCAGTGAGTCTCTCTCAGTGAGTCTCTCTCTCAGTGAGTCTCTCTCAGTGAGTCTCTCTCAGTGAGTCTCTCTCTCAGTGAGTCTCTCTCAGTGAGTCTCTCTCTCAGTGAGTCTCTCTCTCAGTGAGTCTCTCTCAGTGAGTCTCTCTCTCAGTGAGTCTCTCTCAGTGAGTCTCTGTCTCAGTGAGTCACTCTCTCAGTGAGTCTCTCTCAGTGAGTCTCTAGCAGTGAGTCTCTCTCTCAGTGAGTTTCTCTCTCTCAGAGAGTCTCTCTCTCAGTGAGTCTCTCTCTCTCGGTGAGTCTCTCTCAGTTAGTCTCTCTCTCAGTGAGTATCTCTCAGTGATTCACTCTCTCAGTGAGTCCCTCTCTCAGTGAGTCTCTCTCAGTGAGTCTCTCTCTCAGTGAGTCTCTCTCAGTGAGTCTCTCTCTCAGTGAGTCTCTCTCTCAGTCGAGTCTCTCTCTCTCAGTGAGATTCTCTCAGTGAGTCTCTCTCAGTGAGTCACTCTCTCTCAGTGAGTCTCTCTTTCAGTGAATCTCTCTCTCAGTGAGTCTCTCTCTCTCAGTGAGTCTCTCTCTCTCAGTGAGTCTCTCTCTCTCAGTGAGTCTCTCTCTCAGTGAGTCTCTCTCAGTGAGTCTCTCTCTCAGTGAGTCTCTCTCTCAGTGAGTCTCTCTCAGTGAGTCTCTCTCTCAGTGAGTCTCTCTCTCAGTGAGTCTCTCTCAGAGAGTCTCTCTCTCAGTGAGTCTCTCTCAGTGAGTCTCTCTCAGGAGTCTCTCTCTCAGTGAGTCTCTCTCTCAGTGAGTCTCTCTCTCAGTGAGTTTCTCTCTCAGTGAGTCTCTCTCAGTGAGTCTCTCTCTCAGTGAGTCTCTCTCTCTCAATGAGTCTCTCTCAGTGAGTCTCTCTCAGTGAGTCTCTCTCAGTGAGTCTCTCTCAGTGTGTCTCTCTCTCAGTTCGTCTCTCTCAGTGAGTCTCTCTCAGTGACTCTCTCTCTCAATGAGTCTCTCTCAGTGAGTCTCTCTCAGTGAGTCTCTCTCTCAGTGAGTCTGTCTCTCAGTGAGTCTCTCTCTCTCAGTGCGTCTCTCTCAGTGCGTCTCTCTCAGTGAGTCTCTCTCTCAGTGAGTCTCTCTCTCAGTGAGTCTCTCTCAGTGAGTCTCTCTCTCGCAGTGAGTCACTCTCAGTGAGTCTCTCTCTCAGTGAGTCTCTCTCTCAGTGAGTCTCTCTCTCAGTGAGTCCCTCTGAATGAGTCTCTCTCAGTGAGTCTCTCTCAGTGAGTCTCTCTCTCAATGAGTCTCTCTCTCTCATGAGTCTCTCTTCAGTGAGTCTCTCTCTCAGTGAGTCTCTCTCTCAGTGAGTCTCTCTCTCTCAGTGAGTCTCTCTCTCAGTGAGTCTCTCTCAGTGAGTCTCTAGCAGTGAGTCTCTCTCTCAGTGAGTTTCTCTCTCTCAGAGAGTCTCTATCTCAGTGAGTCTCTCTCTCTCGGTGAGTCTCTCTCAGTTAGTCTCTCTCTCAGTGAGTCTCTCTCAGTGAGTCTCTCTCTCAGTGAGTCCCTCTCTCAGTGAGTCTCTCTCAGTGAGTCTCTCTCTCAGTGAGTCTCTCTCAGTGAGTCTCTCTCTCAGTGAGTTTCTCTCTCAGTGAGTCTCTCTCTCTCAGTGAGACTCTCTCAGTGAGTCTCTCTCAGTGAGTCACTCTCTCTCAGTGAGTCTCTCTTTCAGTGAATCTCTCTCTCAGTGAGTCTCTCTCTCTCAGTGAGTCTCTCTCTCTCAGTGAGTCTCTCTCTCAGTGAGTATCTCTCTCAGTGAGTCTCTCTCAGTGAGTCTCTCTCTCAGTGAGTCTCTCTCTCAGTGATTCTCTCTCAGTGAGTCTCTCTCAGTGAGTCTCTCTCTCTCAGAGAGTCTCTCTCTCAGTGAGTCTCTCTCAGTGAGTCTCTCTCAGTGAGTCTCTCTCTCAGTGAGTCTCTCTCTCAGTGAGTCTCTCTCTCAGTGAGTTTCTCTCTCAGTGAGTCTCTCTCAGTGAGTCTCTCTCTCAATGAGTCTCTCTCAGTGAGTCTCTCTCAGTGAGTCTCTCATTGAGTCTCTCTCTCTCTCAGTGAGTCTCTCTCTCAGTGAGTCTCTCTCAGTGAGTCTCTCTCAGTGAGTCTCTCTCTCAGTGAGTCTCTCTCAGTGAGTCTCTCTCAGTGAGTCTCTCTCTCAGTGAGGCTCTCTCTCAGTGAGTCTCTCTCTCAGTGAGTCTCTCTCAGTGAGTCTCTCTCTCATTGAGTCTCTCTCTCAGTGAGTCTCTCTCTCAGTGAGTCTCTCTCTCTCAATGAGTCTCTCTCAGTGAGTCTCTCTCTCTCTCAGTGAGTCTCTCTCTCAGTGAGTCTCTCTCAGTGAGTCTCTCTCAGTGAGTCCTCTCTCAGTGAGTCTCTCTCAGTGAGTCCTCTCTCAGTGAGTCTCTCTCTCAGTGAGTCTCTCTCAGTGAGACTCTCTCTCAGTGAGTCTCTCTCAGTGAGTCTCTCTCTTAGTGAGTCTCTCTCTCAGTGAGTCTCTCTCAGTGAGTCTCTCTCTCAGTGAGTCTCTCTCTCTCAGTGAGTCTCTCTCTCAGTGAGTCTCTCTCAGTGAGTCTCTCTCTCAGTGAGTCTCTCTCAGTGAGTCTCTCTCTCAGTGAGTCTCTCTCAGTGAGTCTCTCTCTCAGTGAGTCTCTCTCTCTCAATGAGTCTCTCTCAGTGCGTCTCTCTCAGTGAGTCTCTCTCTCAGTGAGTCTCTCTCTCAATGAGTCTCTCTCAGTGAGTCTCTCTCTCAGTGAGTCTCTCTCTCAATGAGTCTCTCTCAGTGAGTCTCTCTCAGTGAGTCTCTCATTGAGTCTCTCTCTCTCTCAGTGAGTCTCTCTCTCAGTGAGTCTCTCTCAGTGAGTCTCGCTCAGTGAGTCTCTCTCTCAGTGAGTCTCTCTCAGTGAGTCTCTCTCAGTGAGTCTCTCTCTCAGTGAGTCTCTCTCAGTGAGTCTCTCTCAGTGAGTCTCTCTCAGTGAGTCTCTCTCAGTGAGTCTCTCTCTCAGTGAGTCTTTCTCTCAGTGAGTCTCTCTCTCAGTGAGTCTCTCTCTCAGTGAGTCTCTCTCAGTGAGTCTCTCTCTCAGTGAGTCTCTCTCTCAGTGAGTCTCTCTCTCAGTGAGTTTCTCTCTCTCAGAGAGTCTCTCTCTCAGTGAGTCTCTCTCTCTCGGTGAGTCTCTCTCAGTGAGTCTCTCTCTCAGTGAGTCCCTCTCTCAGTGAGTCTCTCTCAGTGAGTCTCTCTCTCAGTGAGTCTCTCTCAGTGAGTCTCTCTCTCAGTGAGTCTCTCTCAGTGAGTCACTGTCTCTCAGTGAGTCTCTCTTTCAGTGAATCTCTCTCTCAGTGAGTCTCTCTCTCTCAGTGAGTCTCTCTCTCTCAGTGAGTCTCTCTCTCTCAGTGAGTCTCTCTCTCAGTGAGTCTCTCTCTCAGTGAGTCTCTCTCTCAGTGAGTCTCTCTCTCAGTGAGTCTCTCTCTCAGTGAGTCTCTCTCAGTGAGTCTCTCTCAGTGAGTCTCTCTCTCAGTGAGTCTCTCTCTCAGTGAGTCTCTCTCTCAGAGAGTCTCTCTCTCAGTGAGTCTCTCTCAGTGAGTCTCTCTCAGTGAGTCTCTCTCTCAGTGAGTCTCTCTCTCAGTGAGTCTCTCTCTCAGTGAATCTCTCTCAGTGAGTCTCTCTCTCAGTGTGTCTCTCTCTCAGTTAGTCTCTCTCTCAGTGAGTCTCTCTCTCAGTGAGTTTCTCTCTCAGTGAGTCTCTCTCAGTGAGTCTCTCTCTCAGTGAGTCTCTCTCTCAATGAGTCTCTCTCAGTGAGTCTCTCTCTCAGTGAGTCTCTCTCTCAATGAGTCTCTCTCAGTGAGTCTCTCTCAGTGAGTCTCTCTCAGTGAGTCTCTCTCAGTGAGTCTCTCTCTCATTTCGTCTCTCTCAGTGAGTCTCTCTCAGTGACTCTCTCTCTCAATGAGTCTCTCTCAGTGAGTCTCTCTCTCAGTGAGTCTCTCTCTCAATGAGTCTGTCTCAGTGAGTCTCTCTCTCAGTGAGTCTCTCTCTCAGTGAGTCTCTCTCAATGAGTCTCTCTCAGTGAGTCTCTCTCAGTGAGTCTCTCTCTCAGTGAGTCTCTCTCAGTTAGTCTCTCTCTCAGTGAGTCTCCCTCTCAGTGAGTCTCTCTCAGTGAGTCTCTCTCTCAGTGAGTCTCTCTCAGTGAGTCTCTCTCAGTGAGTCTCTCTCTCAGTGAGTCTCTCTCAGTGAGTCTCTCTCTCAGTGAGTCTCTCTCTCAGTGAGTCTCTCTCAGTGAGTCTCTCTCTCAGTGAGTCTCTCTCAGTGAGTCTCTGTCTCAGTGAGTCTCTCTCTCAGTGAGTCTCTCTCAGTGAGTCTCTAGCAGTGAGTCTCTCTCTCAGTGAGTTTCTCTCTCTCAGAGAGTCTCTCTCTCAGTGAGTCTCTCTCTCTCGGTGAGTCTCTCTCAGTTAGTCTCTCTCTCAGTGAGTATCTCTCAGTGATTCACTCTCTCAGTGAGTCCCTCTCTCAGTGAGTCTCTCTCAGTGAGTCTCTCTCTCAGTGAGTCTCTCTCAGTGAGTCTCTCTCTCAGTGAGTCTCTCTCTCAGTGAGTCTCTCTCTCTCAGTGAGATTCTCTCAGTGAGTCTCTCTCAGTGAGTCACTCTCTCTCAGTGAGTCTCTCTTTCAGTGAATCTCTCTCTCAGTGAGTCTCTCTCTCTCAGTGAGTCTCTCTCTCTCAGTGAGTCTCTCTCTCTCAGTGAGTCTCTCTCTCAGTGAGTCTCTCTCAGTGAGTCTCTCTCTCAGTGAGTCTCTCTCTCAGTGAGTCTCTCTCAGTGAGTCTCTCTCTCAGTGAGTCTCTCTCTCAGTGAGTCTCTCTCAGAGAGTCTCTCTCTCAGTGAGTCTCTCTCAGTGAGTCTCTCTCAGTGAGTCTCTCTCTCAGTGAGTCTCTCTCTCAGTGAGTCTCTCTCTCAGTGAGTTTCTCTCTCAGTGAGTCTCTCTCAGTGAGTCTCTCTCTCAGTGAGTCTCTCTCTCTCAATGAGTCTCTCTCAGTGAGTCTCTCTCAGTGAGTCTCTCTCAGTGAGTCTCTCTCAGTGTGTCTCTCTCTCAGTTCGTCTCTCTCAGTGAGTCTCTCTCAGTGACTCTCTCTCTCAATGAGTCTCTCTCAGTGAGTCTCTCTCAGTGAGTCTCTCTCTCAGTGAGTCTGTCTCTCAGTGAGTCTCTCTCTCAGTGCGTCTCTCTCAGTGCGTCTCTCTCAGTGAGTCTCTCTCTCAGTGAGTCTCTCTCTCAGTGAGTCTCTCTCAGTGAGTCTCTCTCTCGCAGTGAGTCACTCTCAGTGAGTCTCTCTCTCAGTGAGTCTCTCTCTCAGTGAGTCTCTCTCTCAGTGAGTCCCTCTGAATGAGTCTCTCTCAGTGAGTCTCTCTCAGTGAGTCTCTCTCTCAATGAGTCTCTCTCTCTCATGAGTCTCTCTCAGTGAGTCTCTCTCTCAGTGAGTCTCTCTCTCAGTGAGTTTCTCTCTCTCAGTGAGTCTCTCTCTCAGTGAGTCTCTCTCAGTGAGTCTCTAGCAGTGAGTCTCTCTCTCAGTGAGTTTCTCTCTCTCAGAGAGTCTCTATCTCAGTGAGTCTCTCTCTCTCGGTGAGTCTCTCTCAGTTAGTCTCTCTCTCAGTGAGTCTCTCTCAGTGAGTCTCTCTCTCAGTGAGTCCCTCTCTCAGTGAGTCTCTCTCAGTGAGTCTCTCTCTCAGTGAGTCTCTCTCAGTGAGTCTCTCTCTCAGTGAGTTTCTCTCTCAGTGAGTCTCTCTCTCTCAGTGAGACTCTCTCAGTGAGTCTCTCTCAGTGAGTCACTCTCTCTCAGTGAGTCTCTCTTTCAGTGAATCTCTCTCTCAGTGAGTCTCTCTCTCTCAGTGAGTCTCTCTCTCTCAGTGAGTCTCTCTCTCAGTGAGTATCTCTCTCAGTGAGTCTCTCTCAGTGAGTCTCTCTCTCAGTGAGTCTCTCTCTCAGTGATTCTCTCTCAGTGAGTCTCTCTCAGTGAGTCTCTCTCTCTCAGAGAGTCTCTCTCTCAGTGAGTCTCTCTCAGTGAGTCTCTCTCAGTGAGTCTCTCTCTCAGTGAGTCTCTCTCTCAGTGAGTCTCTCTCTCAGTGAGTTTCTCTCTCAGTGAGTCTCTCTCAGTGAGTCTCTCTCTCAATGAGTCTCTCTCAGTGAGTCTCTCTCAGTGAGTCTCTCATTGAGTCTCTCTCTCTCTCAGTGAGTCTCTCTCTCAGTGAGTCTCTCTCAGTGAGTCTCTCTCAGTGAGTCTCTCTCTCAGTGAGTCTCTCTCAGTGAGTCTCTCTCAGTGAGTCTCTCTCTCAGTGAGGCTCTCTCTCAGTGAGTCTCTCTCTCAGTGAGTCTCTCTCAGTGAGTCTCTCTCTCATTGAGTCTCTCTCTCAGTGAGTCTCTCTCTCAGTGAGTCTCTCTCTCTCAATGAGTCTCTCTCAGTGAGTCTCTCTCTCTCTCAGTGAGTCTCTCTCTCAGTGAGTCTCTCTCAGTGAGTCTCTCTCAGTGAGTCCTCTCTCAGTGAGTCTCTCTCAGTGAGTCCTCTCTCAGTGAGTCTCTCTCTCAGTGAGTCTCTCTCAGTGAGACTCTCTCTCAGTGAGTCTCTCTCAGTGAGTCTCTCTCTTAGTGAGTCTCTCTCTCAGTGAGTCTCTCTCAGTGAGTCTCTCTCTCAGTGAGTCTCTCTCTCTCAGTGAGTCTCTCTCTCAGTGAGTCTCTCTCAGTGAGTCTCTCTCTCAGTGAGTCTCTCTCAGTGAGTCTCTCTCTCAGTGAGTCTCTCTCAGTGAGTCTCTCTCTCAGTGAGTCTCTCTCTCTCAATGAGTCTCTCTCAGTGCGTCTCTCTCAGTGAGTCTCTCTCTCAGTGAGTCTCTCTCTCAATGAGTCTCTCTCAGTGAGTCTCTCTCTCAGTGAGTCTCTCTCTCAATGAGTCTCTCTCAGTGAGTCTCTCTCAGTGAGTCTCTCATTGAGTCTCTCTCTCTCTCAGTGAGTCTCTCTCTCAGTGAGTCTCTCTCAGTGAGTCTCGCTCAGTGAGTCTCTCTCTCAGTGAGTCTCTCTCAGTGAGTCTCTCTCAGTGAGTCTCTCTCTCAGTGAGTCTCTCTCAGTGAGTCTCTCTCAGTGAGTCTCTCTCAGTGAGTCTCTCTCAGTGAGTCTCTCTCTCAGTGAGTCTTTCTCTCAGTGAGTCTCTCTCTCAGTGAGTCTCTCTCTCAGTGAGTCTCTCTCAGTGAGTCTCTCTCTCAGTGAGTCTCTCTCTCAGTGAGTCTCTCTCTCAGTGAGTTTCTCTCTCTCAGAGAGTCTCTCTCTCAGTGAGTCTCTCTCTCTCGGTGAGTCTCTCTCAGTGAGTCTCTCTCTCAGTGAGTCCCTCTCTCAGTGAGTCTCTCTCAGTGAGTCTCTCTCTCAGTGAGTCTCTCTCAGTGAGTCTCTCTCTCAGTGAGTCTCTCTCAGTGAGTCACTGTCTCTCAGTGAGTCTCTCTTTCAGTGAATCTCTCTCTCAGTGAGTCTCTCTCTCTCAGTGAGTCTCTCTCTCTCAGTGAGTCTCTCTCTCTCAGTGAGTCTCTCTCTCAGTGAGTCTCTCTCTCAGTGAGTCTCTCTCTCAGTGAGTCTCTCTCTCAGTGAGTCTCTCTCTCAGTGAGTCTCTCTCAGTGAGTCTCTCTCAGTGAGTCTCTCTCTCAGTGAGTCTCTCTCTCAGTGAGTCTCTCTCTCAGAGAGTCTCTCTCTCAGTGAGTCTCTCTCAGTGAGTCTCTCTCAGTGAGTCTCTCTCTCAGTGAGTCTCTCTCTCAGTGAGTCTCTCTCTCAGTGAATCTCTCTCAGTGAGTCTCTCTCTCAGTGTGTCTCTCTCTCAGTTAGTCTCTCTCTCAGTGAGTCTCTCTCTCAGTGAGTTTCTCTCTCAGTGAGTCTCTCTCAGTGAGTCTCTCTCTCAGTGAGTCTCTCTCTCAATGAGTCTCTCTCAGTGAGTCTCTCTCTCAGTGAGTCTCTCTCTCAATGAGTCTCTCTCAGTGAGTCTCTCTCAGTGAGTCTCTCTCAGTGAGTCTCTCTCAGTGAGTCTCTCTCTCATTTCGTCTCTCTCAGTGAGTCTCTCTCAGTGACTCTCTCTCTCAATGAGTCTCTCTCAGTGAGTCTCTCTCAGTGAGTCTCTCTCTCAGTGAGTCTGTCTCTCAGTGAGTCTCTCTCTCAGTGCGTCTCTCTCTCAGTGCGTCTCTCTCAGTGAGTCTCTCTCTCAGTGAGTCTCTCTCTCAGTGAGTCTCTCTCAGTGAGTCTCTCTCTCGCAGTGAGTCACTCTCAGTGAGTCTCTCTCTCAGTGAGTCTCTCTCTCAGTGAGTCTCTCTCTCAGTGAGTCCCTCTGAATGAGTCTCTCTCAGTGAGTCTCTCTCAGTGAGTCTCTCTCTCAATGAGTCTCTCTCTCAGTGAGTCTCTCTCTCAGTGAGTCTCTCTCAGTGAGTCTCTCTCAGTGAGTCTCTCTCTCAGTGAGTCTCTCTCTCAGTGAGTCTCTCTCTCAGTGAGTCTCTCTCTCTCATTGAGTCTCTCTCTCAGTGAGTCTCTCTCAGTGAGTCTCTAGCAGTGAGTCTCTCTCTCAGTGAGTTTCTCTCTCTGAGAGAGTCTCTCTCTCAGTGAGTCGCTCTCTCTCGGTGAGTCTCTCTCAGTTAGTCTCTCTCTCAGTGAGTCTCTCTCAGTGAGTCTCTCTCTCAGTGAGTCCCTCTCTCAGTGAGTCTCTCTCAGTGAGTCTCTCTCTCAGTGAGTCTCTCTCAGTGAGTCTCTCTCTCAGTGAGTTTCTCTCTCAGTGAGTCTCTCTCTCTCAGTGAGACTCTCTCAGTGAGTCTCTCTCAGTGAGTCACTCTCTCTCAGTGAGTCTCTCTTTCAGTGAATCTCTCTCTCAGTGAGTCTCTCTCTCTCAGTGAGTCTCTCTCTCTCAGTGAGTCTCTCTCTCTCAGTGAGTCTCTCTCTCAGTGAGTATCTCTCTCAGTGAGTCTCTCTCAGTGAGTCTCTCTCTCAGTGAGTCTCTCTCTCAGTGAGTCTCTCTCAGTGAGTCTCTCTCAGTGAGTCTCTCTCTCAGTGAGTCTCTCTCTCAGTGAGTCTCTCTCTCAGAGAGTCTCTCTCTCAGTGAGTCTCTCTCAGTGAGTCTCTCTCTCAGTGAGTCTCTCTCTCAGTGAGTCTCTCTCTCAGTGAGTCTCTCTCTCAGTGAGTCTCTCTCTCAATGAGTCTCTCTCAGTGAGTCTCTCTCAGTGAGTCTCTCTCTCAGTGAGTCTCTCTCAGTGAGTCTCTCTCTCAGTGAGTCTCTCTCAGTGAGTCTCTCTCAGTGAGTCTCTCTCTCAGTGAGTCTCTCTCAGTGAGTCTCTCTCTCAGTGAGTCTCTCTCAGTGAGTCTCTCTCTCAGTGAGTCTCTCTCTCAGTGAGTCTCTCTCAGTGAGTCTCTCTCTCAGTGAGTTTCTCTCTCTCAGAGAGTCTCTCTCTCAGTGAGTCTCTCTCTCTCGGTGAGTCTCTCTCAGTTAGTCTCTCTCTCAGTGAGTATCTCTCAGTGAGTCTCTCTCTCAGTGAGTCTCTCTCAGTGAGTCTCTCTCAGTGAGTCTCTCTCTCAGTGAGTCTCTCTCAGTGAGTCTCTCTCTCAGTGAGTCTCTCTCAGTGAGTCTCTCTCTCAGTTAGTCTCTCTCAGTGAGTCTCTAGCAGTGAGTCTCTCTCTCAGTGAGTTTCTCTCTCTCAGAGAGTCTCTCTCTCAGTGAGTCTCTCTCTCTCGGTGAGTCTCTCTCAGTTAGTCTCTCTCTCAGTGAGTATCTCTCAGTGAGTCTCTCTCTCAGTGAGTCCCTCTCTCAGTGAGTCTCTCTCAGTGAGTCTCTCTCTCAGTGAGTCTCTCTCAGTGAGTCTCTCTCTCAGTGAGTCTCTCTCTCAGTGAGTCTCTCTCTCTCAGTGAGACTCTCTCAGTGAGTCTCTCTCAGTGAGTCACTCTCTCTCAGTGAGTCTCTCTTTCAGTGAATCTCTCTCTCAGTGAGTCTCTCTCTCTCAGTGAGTCTCTCTCTCTCAGTGAGTCTCTCTCTCTCAGTGAGTCTCTCTCTCAGTGAGTCTCTCTCAGTGAGTCTCTCTCAGTGAGTCTCTCTCTCAGTGAGTCTCTCTCTCAGTGAGTCTCTCTCAGTGAGTCTCTCTCAGTGAGTCTCTCTCTCAGAGAGTCTCTCTCTCAGTGAGTCTCTCTCAGTGAGTCTCTCTCTCAGTGAGTCTCTCTCTCAGTGAGTCTCTCTCTCAGTGAGTTTCTCTCTCAGTGAGTCTCTCTCAGTGAGTCTCTCTCTCAGTGAGTCTCTCTCTCTCAATGAGTCTCTCTCAGTGAGTCTCTCTCAGTGAGTCTCTCTCAGTGAGTCTCTCTCAGTGAGTCTCTCTCAGTGAGTCTCTCTCTCAGTTCGTCTCTCTCAGTGAGTCTCTCTCAGTGACTCTCTCTCTCAATGAGTCTCTCTCAGTGAGTCTCTCTCAGTGAGTCTCTCTCTCAGTGAGTCTGTCTCTCAGTGAGTCTCTCTCTCAGTGCGTCTCTCTCTCAGTGCGTCTCTCTCAGTGAGTCTCTCTCTCAGTGAGTCTCTCTCTCAGTGAGTCTCTCTCAGTGAGTCTCTCTCTCGCAGTGAGTCACTCTCAGTGAGTCTCTCTCTCAGTGAGTCTCTCTCTCAGTGAGTCCCTCTGAATGAGTCTCTCTCAGTGAGTCTCTCTCAGTGAGTCTCTCTCTCAATGAGTCTCTCTCTCTCATGAGTCTCTCTCAGTGAGTCTCTCTCTCAGTGAGTCTCTCTCTCAGTGAGTCTCTCTCTCTCAGTGAGTCTCTCTCTCAGTGAGTCTCTCTCAGTGAGTCTCTAGCAGTGAGTCTCTCTCTCAGTGAGTTTCTCTCTCTCAGAGAGTCTCTATCTCAGTGAGTCTCTCTCTCTCGGTGAGTCTCTCTCAGTTAGTCTCTCTCTCAGTGAGTCTCTCTCAGTGAGTCTCTCTCTCAGTGAGTCCCTCTCTCAGTGAGTCTCTCTCAGTGAGTCTCTCTCTCAGTGAGTCTCTCTCAGTGAGTCTCTCTCTGTGAGTTTCTCTCTCAGTGAGTCTCTCTCTCTCAGTGAGACTCTCTCAGTGAGTCTCTCTCAGTGAGTCACTCTCTCTCAGGGAGTCTCTCTTTCAGTGAATCTCTCTCTCAGTGAGTCTCTCTCTCTCAGTGATTCTCTCTCTCTCAGTGAGTCTCTCTCTCAGTGAGTATCTCTCTCAGTGAGTCTCTCTCAGTGAGTCTCTCTCTCAGTGAGTCTCTCTCTCAGTGAGTCTCTCTCAGTGAGTCTCTCTCAGTGAGTCTCTCTCTCTCAGAGAGTCTCTCTCTCAGTGAGTCTCTCTCAGTGAGTCTCTCTCAGTGAGTCTCTCTCTCAGTGAGTCTCTCTCTCAGTGAGTCTCTCTCTCAGTGAGTTTCTCTCTCAGTGAGTCTCTCTCTCTCAATGAGTCTCTCTCAGTGAGTCTCTCTCTCTCTCAGTGAGTCTCTCTCTCAGTGAGTCTCTCTCAGTGAGTCTCTCTCAGTGAGTCCTCTCTCAGTGAGTCTCTCTCAGTGAGTCTCTCTCTCAGTGAGTCTCTCTCAGTGAGTCTCTCTCTCAGTGAGTCTCTCTCAGTGAGTCTCTCTCTTAGTGAGTCTCTGTCTCTCAATGAGTCTCTCTCAGTGAGTCTCTCTCTCAGTGAGTCTCTCTCTCTGTGAATCTCTCTCAGTGAGTCTCTCTCTCAGTGAGTCTCTCTCAGTGCGTCTCTCTCAGTGAGTCTCTCTCTCAGTGAGTCTCTCTCTCAATGAGTCTCTCTCAGTGAGTCTCTCTCTCAGTGAGTCTCTCTCTCAGTGAGTCTCTCTCAGTGAGTCTCTCTCTCAATGAGTCTCTCTCAGTGAGTCTCTCTCTCAGTGAGTCTCTCTCTCTCAATGAGTCTCTCTCAGTGCGTCTCTCTCAGTGAGTCTCGCACTGAGAGAGACTCACTGAGAGAGAGACTCACTGAGAGATACTCACTGAGAGAGAGACTAACTGAGAGAGACTCACCGAGAGAGAGACTCACTGAGAGAGAGAAACTCACTGAGAGAGAGACTCACTGCTAGAGACTCACTGAGAGAGACTCACTGAGAGAGAGACTCACTGAGAGAGAGACTCACTGAGAGAGACTCACTGAGAGAGAGACTCACTGAGAGAGACTCACTGAGAGGGAGACTCACTCAGAGAGAGACTAACTGAGAGAGACTCACTGAGAGAGAGACTCACTGAGAGAGACTCACTGAGAGAGACTCATTGAGAGAGAGACTCACTGAGAGAGACTCATTGAGAGAGAGACTCACTGAGAGAGACTCACTGAGAGAGAGACTCACTGAGAGAGACTCACTGAGAGAGAGACTCACTGAGAGAGAGACTCACTGAGAGAGACTCATTGAGAGAGAGAGACTCACTGAGAGAGAGACTCACTGAGAGAGACTCATTGACAGAGAGACTCAATGAGAGAGACTCACTGAGAGAGACTCACTGAGAGAGAGACTCACTGAGAGAGACTCATTGACAGAGAGACTCACTGAGAGAGACTCACTGAGAGAGAGACTCACTGAGAGAGAGACTCACTGAGATAGACTCACTGAGAGACTCACTGAGAGAGAGACTCACTGAGAGAGACTCACTGAGAGAGAGACTCACTGAGAGAGACTCACTGAGAGAGAGACTCACTGAGAGAGAGACTCACTGAGAGAGACTCACTGAGAGAGAGACTCACTGAGAGAGACTCACTGAGAGAGACTCATTGAGAGAGAGACTCACTGAGAGAGACTCATTGAGAGAGAGACTCACTGAGAGAGACTCACTGAGAGAGAGACTCACTGAGAGAGACTCACTGAGAGAGAGACTCACTGAGAGAGAGACTCACTGAGAGAGACTCATTGAGAGAGAGACTCACTGAGAGAGAGACTCACTGAGAGAGACGCACTGAGAGAGACTCATTGAGAGAGAGAGACTCACTGAGAGAGAGACTCACTGAGAGAGACTCATTGACAGAGAGACTCACTGAGAGAGACTCACTGAGATAGACTCACTGAGAGAAAGACTCACTGAGAGAGAGACTCACTGAGAGAGAGACTCACTGAGATAGACTCACTGAGAGACTCACTGAGAGAGACTCACTGAGAGAGAGACTCACTGAGAGAGACTCACTGAGAGAGAGACTCACTGAGAGAGAGACTCACTGAGAGAGACTCACTGAGATAGAGACTCTCTGAGAGAGAGAAACTCACTGAGAGAGAGACTCACTGCTAGAGACTCACTGAGAGAGACTCACTGAGAGAGAGACTCACTGAGAGAGAGAGACTCACTGAGAGAGAGACTCACTGAGAGAGAGACTCACTGAGAGAGACTCATGAGAGAGAGAGACTCATTGAGAGAGAGACTCACTGAGAGAGACTCACTGAGAGAGACTCATTCAGAGGGACTCACTGAGAGAGAGACTCACTGAGAGAGAGACTCACTGAGAGAGAGACTCACTGAGAGTGACTCACTGCGAGAGAGAGACTCACTGAGAGAGACTCACTGAGAGAGAGACTCACTGAGAGAGAGACTCACTGAGAGAGACGCACTGAGAGAGAGACGCACTGAGAGAGAGACTCACTGAGAGACAGACTCACTGAGAGAGAGACTCACTGAGAGAGACTCACTGAGAGAGACTCATTGAGAGAGAGAGTCACTGAGAGAGACTCACTGAGAGAGACGAACTGAGAGAGAGACTCACTGAGAGAGACTCACTGAGAGAGACTCACTGAGAGAGACTCACTGTGAGAGACTCACTGAGAGAGACTCATTGAGAGAGAGAGACTCACTGAGAGAGAGACTCACTGAGAGAGACTCACTGAGAGAGAAACTCACTGAGAGAGAGACTCACTGAGAGAGAGACTCACTGAGAGAGAGACTCACTGAGAGAGACTCACTGAGAGAGACTCACTGAGAGAGAGACTCTCTGAGAGAGAGACTCACTGAGAGAGACTCACTGAGAGAGAGACTCACTGAGAGAGACTCACTGAGAGAGACTCACTGAGAGAGAGACTCACTGAGAGAGAGACTCACTGAGAGAGACTCACTGAGAGAGACTCACTGAGAGAGAGAGACTCACTGAGAGAGAGAGACTCACTGAGAGAGAGAGACTCACTGAGAGAGAGATTCACTGAAAGAGAGACTCACTGAGAGAGAGTGACTCACTGAGAGAGAGAGACTCACTGAGAGAGAGACTCACTGAGAGAGAGACTCACTGAGAGAGACTCACTGAGAGAGAGACTCACTGAGAGAGACTCACTGAGAGAGGGACTCACTGAGAGAGAGACTCACTGAGAGATACTCACTGAGAGAGAGACTAACTGAGAGAGACTCACCGAGAGAGAGAGACTCACTGAGAGACTCTCTGAGAGAGAGAAACTCACTGAGAGTGAGACTCACTGCTAGAGACTCACTGAGAGAGACTCACTGAGAGAGAGACTCACTGAGAGAGACTCACTGAGAGAGAGACTCACTGAGAGAGACTCACTGAGAGAGAGACTCACTGAGAGAGACTCACTGAGAGAGACTCACTGAGAGAGAGACTCACTGAGAGATGGAAAGAGTTTTCTCCTCCGCCGATGCTGCCAGACCTACTGAGTTTTTCCAGGTAATTCTGTTTTTGTTTTAGATTTCCAGCATCCGCAGTTTTCTTTGTTTTCAACTCACTGAGAGATACTCACTGAGAGAGAGACTCAGTGAGTCTCTCTCTCAGTGAGTCTCTCTCTCAATGAGTCTCTCTCAGTGAGTCTCTCTCAGTGAGTCTCTCATTGAGTCTCTCTCTCTCTCAGTGAGTCTCTCTCTCAGTGAGTCTCTCTCAGTGAGTCTCTCTCAGTGAGTCTCTCTCTCAGTGAGTCTCTCTCAGTGAGTCTCTCTCAGTGAGTCTCTCTCTCAGTGAGTCTCTCTCTCAGTGAGTCTCTCTCAGTGAGTCTCTCTCTCAGTGAGTCTCTCTCTCAGTGAGTCTCTCTCTCAGTGAGTCTCTCTCTCTCAATGAGTCTCTCTCAGTGAGTCTCTCTCTCTCTCAGTGAGTCTCTCTCTCAGTGAGTCTCTCTCAGTGAGTCTCTCTCAGTGAGTCCTCTCTCAGTGAGTCTCTCTCAGTGAGTCCTCTCTCAGTGAGTCTCTCTCTCAGTGAGTCTCTCTCAGTGAGTCTCTCTCTCAGTGAGTCTCTCTCAGTGAGTCTCTCTCTTAGTGAGTCTCTGTCTCTCAATGAGTCTCTCTCAGTGTGTCTCTCTCTCAGTGAGTCTCTCTCTCTGTGAATCTCTCTCAGTGAGTCTCTCTCTCAGTGAGTCTCTCTCTCAGTGAGTCTCTCTCAGTGAGTCTCTCTCTCAGTGAGTCTCTCTCTCAGTGAGTCTCTCTCTCAGTGTGTCTCTCTCAGTGAGTCTCTCTCTCAGTGAGTCTCTCTCAGTGAGTCTCTCTCTCAGTGAGTCTCTCTCAGTGAGTCTCTCTCTCAGTGAGTCTCTCTCTCTCAATGAGTCTCTCTCAGTGCGTCTCTCTCAGTGAGTCTCTCTCTCAGTGAGTCTCTCTCTCAATGAGTCTCTCTCAGTGAGTCTCTCTCTCAGTGAGTCTCTCTCTCAATGAGTCTCTCTCAGTGAGTCTCTCTCAGTGAGTCTCTCATTGAGTCTCTCTCTCTCTCAGTGAGTCTCTCTCTCAGTGAGTCTCTCTCAGTGAGTCTCGCTCAGTGAGTCTCTCTCTCAGTGAGTCTCTCTCAGTGAGTCTCTCTCAGTGAGTCTCTCTCTCAGTGAGTCTCTCTCTCAGTGAGTCTCTCTCAGTGTGTCTCTCTCAGTGAGTCTCTCTCAGTGAGTCTCTCTCAGTGAGTCTCTCTCTCAGTGAGTCTCTCTCTCAGTGAGTCTCTCTCAGTGAGTCTCTCTCTCAGTGAGTCTCTCTCTCAGTGAGTCTCTCTCTCAGTGAGTCTCTCTCTCAGTGAGTCTCTCTCAGTGAGTCTCTCTCTCAGTGAGTCTCTCTCTCAGTGAGTCTCTCTCAGTGAGTCTCTCTCTCAGTGAGTCTCTCTCTCAGTGAGTCTCTAGCAGTGAGTCTCTCTCTCAGTGAGTTTCTCTCTCTCAGAGAGTCTCTCTCTCAATGAGTCTCTCTCTCTCGGTGAGTCTCTCTGTTAGTCTCTCTCTCAGTGAGTCTCTCTCAGTGAGTCTCTCTCTCAGTGAGTCCCTCTCTCAGTGAGTCTCTCTCAGTGAGTCTCTCTCTCAGTGAGTCTCTCTCAGTGAGTCTCTCTCTCAGTGAGTCTCTCTCTCAGTGAGTCTCTCTCTCTCAGTGAGACTCTCTCAGTGAGTCTCTCTCAGTGAGTCACTCTCTCTCAGTGAGTCTCTCTTTCAGTGAATCTCTCTCTCAGTGAGTCTCTCTCTCTCAGTGAGTCTCTCTCTCTCAGTGAGTCTCTCTCTCAGTGAGTCTCTCTCTCAGTGAGTCTCTCTCAGTGAGTCTCTCTCTCAGTGAGTCTCTCTCTCAGTGAGTCTCTCTCAGTGAGTCTCTCTCAGTGAGTCTCTCTCTCAGTGAGTCTCTCTCTCAGAGAGTCTCTCTCTCAGTGAGTCTCTCTCAGTGAGTCTCTCTCAGTGAGTCTCTCTCTCAGTGAGTCTCTCTCTCAGTGAGTCTCTCTCTCAGTGAGTCTCTCTCAGTGAGTCTCTCTCTCAGTGAGTCTCTCTCTCAGTGAGTCTCTCTCTCAGTGAGTTTCTCTCTCAGAGAGTCTCTCTCTCAGTGAGTCTCTCTCTCAGTGAGTCTCTCTCTCATTTCGTCTCTCTCAGTGAGTCTCTCTCAGTGCGTCTCTCTCTCAGTGCGTCTCTCTCAGTGAGTCTCTCTCTCAGTGAGTCTCTCTCTCAGTGAGTCTCTCTCAGTGAGTCTCTCTCTCGCAGTGAGTCACTCTCAGTGAGTCTCTCTCTCAGTGAGTCTCTCTCAGTGAGTCTCTCTCTCGCAGTGAGTCACTCTCAGTGAGTCTCTCTCTCAGTGAGTCTCTCTCTCAGTGAGTCTCTCTCTCAGTGAGTCTCTCTCTCAGTGAGTCTCTCTCTCAGTGAGTCCCTCTGAATGAGTCTCTCTCAGTGAGTCTCTCTCAGTGAGTCTCTCTCTCAATGAGTCTCTCTCTCTCATGAGTCTCTCTCAGTGAGTCTCTCTCTCAGTGAGTCTCTCTCTCAGTGAGTCTCTCTCTCTCAGTTAGTCTCTCTCAGTGAGTCTCTAGCAGTGAGTCTCTCTCTCAGTGAGTTTCTCTCTCTCAGAGAGTCTCTATCTCAGTGAGTCTCTCTCTCTCGGTGAGTCTCTCTCAGTTAGTCTCTCTCTCAGTGAGTCTCTCTCAGTGAGTCTCTCTCTCAGTGAGTCCCTCTCTCAGTGAGTCTCTCTCAGTGAGTCTCTCTCAGTGAGTCACTCTCTCTCAGTGAGTCTCTCTTTCAGTGAATCTCTCTCTCAGTGAGTCTCTCTCTCTCAGTGAGTCTCTCTCTCTCAGTGAGTCTCTCTCTCAGTGAGTATCTCTCTCAGTGAGTCTCTCTCAGTGATTCTCTCTCAGTGAGTCTCTCTCTCTCAGAGAGTCTCTCTCTCAGTGAGTCTCTCTCAGTGAGTCTCTCTCAGTGAGTCTCTCTCAGTGAGTCTCTCATTGAGACTCTCTCTCTCTCAGTGAGTCTCTCTCTCAGTGAGTCTCTCTCAGTGAGTCTCTCTCAGTGAGTCTCTCTCTCAGTGAGTCTCTCTCTCAGTGAGTCTCTCTCAGTGAGTCCCTCTCAGTGAGTCTCTCTCAGTGAGTCTCTCTCAGTGAGTCTCTCTCTCAGTGAGTCTCTCTCTCAGTGAGTCTCTCTCTCAGTGACTCTCTCTCAGTGAGTCTCTCTCTCAGTGAGTCTCTCTCTCAGTGAGTCTCTCTCTCAGTGAGTCTCTCTCTCTCAATGAGTCTCTCTCAGTGAGTC
>JANJGN010005320.1:0-24040 GCA_026770705.1 Isurus oxyrinchus
CCCCAGAGACAGTGTCCCCAAAAATCCCCCCAAAACACCCCCGAGACAATGTCCCCAAAACCCCCCCGAGACAATGTCCCCAAAACCCCCCCCCCCCAAAACCCCCCCGAGACAATGTCCCCAAAACCACCCCGAGACAATGTCCCCAAACCCCCCCGAGACAATGTCCCCCAAACCCCCCACCCCAAAACCCCCCCGAGACAATGTCCCCAAAACCGCCCCGAGACAATGTCCCCAAAACATACCACCCAAAACCCCCCCGAGTCAATGTCCCCAAAAACCCCCCGAGACAATGCCCCGAAAAACCCCCCCAAAACCACCCCGAGACAATGTCCCCAAAACCCCCCCCGAGACAATGTCCCCAAAACCCCCACCCACAGAACACCACCGAGACAATGTCCCCAAAACCCCCCCGAGACAATGTCCCCAAAACCCCCCCACAAAACCCCCCCGAGACAATGTCCCCAAAACCGCCCCGAGACAATGTCCCCAAAACATCCCACCCAAAACCCCCCCGAGTCAATGTCCCCAAAATCCCCCGAGACAATGTCCCCAAAACTACCCCCCCCAAAACGCCCCTGAGACAATGTCCGCAAAACCACCCCGAGACAATGTCCCCCAAAACCCCCACGAGACAATGTCCCCAAAAAGCACTCCCTAAACCCCCCCGAGACAATGTCCCCAAAACCCCCCTGAAACAATGTCCCCAAAACCACCCCGAGACATTGTCCCCAAAACCCCCTCCCCAAAACCCCCCGAGACAATGTCCCCAAAACCCTCCCGAGACAATGTCCCCAAAAACGCCACAAGAGAATGTCCCCAAAACCCCCCCAACACCTCCCCGAGACAATGTGCCCAAACCCCCCACCCCAAAACCCCCCCGAGAAAATGTCCCCGAATCCCCCCGAGACAATGACCACAAAACACGCCCCCAAAACCCCCCCGAGACAATGTCCCCAAAATCCCCCCCCAAAACCCCCCACGAGACAATGTCACCAAAACCCACCCGTGACAATGTCCACAAAACCGCCCCGAGTCAATTCCCCAAAACCCCCCCCAAAACCCCCAGAGACAATGTCCCCAAACCCCCCCGAGACAATGTCCCCAAACCCCCCACCCCCAAAACCCCCCCGAGACAATGTCCCCAAAACCGCCCCGAGACAATGTCCCCAAAACATCCCACCCAAAACCCCCCCGAGTCAATGTCCCCAAAACCCCCCGAGACAATGTCCCCAAAAACCCCCCCCAAAACCACCCCGAGACAATGTCCCCAAAACCCCCCCGAGACAATGTCCCCAAAACCCCCCCCGAGACAATGTCCCCAAAACCCCCACCCACAGAACACCACCGAGACAATGTCCCCAAAACCCCCCGAGACAATGTCCCCAAAACCCCCCACAAAACCCCCCCGAGACAACGTCCGCAAAACCCCCCCCGAGACAATATCCCCAAAACCCCCCCCAAGACAATGTCCCCAAAACACCCCCACAAAACCCCTCCGAGACAATGTCCCCAAAATCCCCCGAGACAATGTCCCCAAAACCACCCCCCCCAAAACGCCCCTGAGACCAATGTCCCCAAAACCACCCCGAGACAATGTCCCCAAAACCCCCACGAGACAATGTCCCCAAAAAGCACCCCCTAAACCCCCCCGAGACAATGTCCCCAAAACCCCCCTGAGACAATGTCCCCAAAACCACCCCGAGACATTGTCCCCAAAACCCCCCTCCCCAAAACCCCCCGAGACAATGTCCCCAAAACCCCCCCCGAGACAATGTCCCCAAAAACGCCCCGAGAGAATGTCCCCAAAAACCCCCCCCAAAACCCCCCCGAGACAATGTGCCCAAACACCCCACCCCAAAATCCCCCCGAGAAAATGTCCCCGAACCCCCCCGAGACAATGACCACAAAACACCCCCCCCAAAACCCCCGCGAGACAATGTCCCCAAAATCCCCCCCAAAACCCCCCACGAGACAATGTCCCCAAAACCCCCCTGAGACAATGTCCCCAAAACCGCCCCGAGTCAATTCCCCAAAACCCCCCCCAAAACCCCCAGAGACAATGTCCCCAAAACCCCCGTGACAATGTCCCCAAAAGCCCCCCGAGTCAATGTCCCCAAAACCCCCCCAAAACCCACCCGAGACAATGTCCCCAAAACCCTCCCGAGACAATGTCCCCAAAACTCCCCGAGACAATGTCCCCAAAACCCACCCCCCAAACCCCCCCCCCAAGACAATGTCCCCAAAACCCCCCCGAGACAATGTCCCCAAAACACCCCCGAGAAAATGTCCCCAAACCCCCCCCCAAAACCCCCCCGAGACAATGTCCCCAAAACCCACCTGAGACAATGTCCCCAAAACCCCCCCCCATCAAAAACCCCCGGGACAATGTCCCCAAAACCCCCCCGAGACAATGGCCACAACAACCCCCCCCAAAACCCCCCCGAGACAATGTCCCCAAACCCCACCCGAGACAATGTCCCCAAAACACCCCCGAGACAATGTCCCCAAAATCCCCCCAAAACACCCCCGAGACAATGTCCCCAAAACACCCCCAAGACAATGTCCCCAAAACCCCCCCCATAACCACCCCCTGACAATGTCCCCAAAAGCCCTCCGAGACAATGTCCCCAAAAAACCCCCACGAGACAATGTCCCCCAAAACCTCCCCTCCAAAACCCCCCCAAGACAATGCCCCCAAAAACCCCTGAGACAATGTCCCCAAAACCCCCCCGAGACAATGTCCCCAAAACCCCCACGCAAAACCCCCCTGAGACAATGTCCACCAAATCCCCCCGAGACAATGTCCCCAAATCCCCCCCGAGACAATGTCCCCAAAATCCCCCCCAAAACCCACCCGAGACAATGTCCCCAAAACCCCCCCGAGACTATGTCCCCAAAAGCCCCCCGAGACAATGTCCCCAAAACCCCCCCCAAAACCCCCCCGAGACAATGTCCCCAAAACACGCCCCGAGACAAGGTTTCCAGAACTCCCCCAAGACAATGACCCCAAAACCCCCCCCCAAAACCCCCCCCAAGACAATGTCCCCCAAAACCCCCCCGAGACAATGTCCCCAAAACCCCCCCGAGACAATGTCCCCAAAACCCCACCCCCCAGAACCCCCCCCATTTAATGTCCCCAAAACCCCCCCGAGACAATGTCCCCAATACTCCCCCCGAGACAATGTCCCCAAAAAACCCCCCCAAAACCCCCCCCGAGACAATGTCCCCAAAATACACCCAAGACAATGTACCCAAAACCCCCCCCAAAAAACCCCCGTGACAATGTCCCCAAAATCCCCCGAGACAATATCCCCAAAACCCCCCCGAGACAATGTCCCCCAAAAACCCCCAAGACAATGACCCCAAAACCCCCCGAGACAATGTCCCCAAAACCCCCCCCGAGACAATGTCCCCAAAAACCCCCCGAGACAATGTCCCCAAAACCACCACCCCCCAAAACCAACCCCGAGACAATGTCCCCAAAACGCCCCCGAGACAATGTCCCCAAAAACCTCACGAGACAATGTCCCCAAAACACCCCCGAGACAATTTCCCCAAAACCCCCCAGAGACAATGTCCCCAAAAATCACCCCAAAACAGCCCCGAGACAATGTCCCCAAAACCCCCCCTGAGACAATGTCCCCAAAACCCCCCCGAGACGATGTCCCCAAAACCCCCCCCCCAAAACCCCCCCGAGACAATGTCCACAAAACCCCCCCGAGACAATGTCCCCAAACCACCCCCCCAAAATCCCCCCGGGACAATGTCCCCAAAACCCCCCCGAGACAATGTCCTCAAAAACCCCCCGAGACAATGTCCCCCAAAACAACCCCGAGACAATGTCCTCAAAAACCCCCCGAGACAATGTCCCCAAAACAACCCCACCCAAAAACCCCCCGAGACAATGTCCCCAAAACCCCCCCGAGACAATGTCCCCAGAACCCCCCCCAAAAACCCCCCCGAGACAATGTCCCCAAACGAACTCCCCCGAGACAATGTCCCCAAACCCCCCACCCCAAAAACCCCAAGAGACAATGTCCCCAAAACCGCCCCGAGACAATGTCCCCAAAACACCCCACGCAAAACCCCCCCGAGTCAATGTCCCCAAAACCCCCCGAGACAATGTCCCCAAAAAACCCCCAAAACCACCCCCGAGACAATGTCCCCAAAACCCCCCCGAGACAATGTCCCCAAAATCCCCACCCACAGAACACCACCGAGACAATGTCCCCAAAACCCCCCCGAGACAATGTCCCCAAAACACCCCCACAAAACCCCCCCGAGACAATGTCCCCAAAATCCCCCGAGACAATGTCCCCAAAACCACCCCCCCAAAACGCCCCTGAGACAATGTCCCCAAAACCCCCCCGAGATAATGTCCCCAAAACCCTCACGAGACAATGTCCCCAAAAAGCACCCCCCAAAACCCCCCCGAGACAATGTCCCCAAAACCCCCCTGAGACAATGTCCCCAAAACCACCCCGAGACATTGTCCCCAAAACCCCCTCCCCCAAAACCCCCCGAGACAATGTCCCCAAAACCCCCCCGAGACAATGTCCCCAAAAACGCCCCGAGAGAATGTCCCCAAAACCCCCCCCAAAACCCCCCCGAGACAATGTGCCCAAACCCCCCACCTCAAAACCCCCCGAGAAAATGTCCCCGAACCCCCCCGAGACAATGACCCCAAAACACCCCCCACAAAACCCCCCCGAGACAACGTCCCCAAAACCCCCACGAGACAATGTCCCCAAAACCCCCCCGAGACAATGTCCCCAAAATCCCCCCCCAAAACCTCCCACGAGACAATGTCCCCAAAAACCCCCCCGAGACAATGTCCCCAAAACCGCCCTGAGTCAATTCCCCAAAACCCCCCCCAAAACCCCCCGAGTCAATGTCCCCAAAACCCACCCAAAACCCACCCGAGACAATGTCCCCAAAACCCTCCCAAGACAATGTCCCCAAAACTCCCCCGAGACAATGTCCCCAAAATCCACCCCCCAAAACCCCCCCAAGACAATGTCCCCAAAACCGCCCGAGACAATGTCCCCAAAACACCCCCGAGAAAATGTCCCCAAAATCCCCCCCAAAACCCCCCCGAGACAATGTCTCCAAAACACCCCCGAGACAATGTCCCCAAAACCCCCCCATCAAAACCACCCTGAGACAATGTCCCCAAAACCCCCCCGAGACAATGTCGACAAAAACACCCCCAAAAACCCCCCGAGACAATGTCCCCAAACCCCACCCGAGACAATGTCCCCAAAACACCCCCGAGACAATGTCCCCAAAAACCCCCCACAATACCCCCCCGAGACAAGGTCCCCAAAACAACCCCGAGACAATGTCCCCAAAACCCCCCCCCCATAACCACCCCGTGACAATGTCCCCAAAAGCCCTCCGAGACAATGTCCCCAAAAACCCCCCCGAGACAATGTCCCCAAAACCCCCCCCAAAACCCCCCCGAGACAATGTCCCCAAAACCCCCCCCAAAACCCCCCCCGAGACAATGTCCCCAAAACACGTCCGAGACAATTTCCCCAAAACTCCCCCGAGACAATGACCCCAAAACCACCCCCAAAACACCCACAAGACAATGTCCCCAAAACGCCCCCGAGACAAAGTCCCCAAAACCCCCCCGAGACAATGTCCCCAAAACCCCACCCCCCCAAAACCCCCCCGGAGATAATGTCCCCAAAACCCCCCCGAGAAAATGTCCGCAAAACCCCCCCGAGACAATGTCTCCAAAAACCCCCCCAAAACCCCCCCAAGACAATGTCCACAAAACCCCCCACCAAAACCCCCCCGAGACAATGTCCCCAAAACCACCCCGAGACAATGTCCCCAAAACTCCCCCTATAACCCCCCCGAGACAATGTCCCCAAAACCCCTCCAAAACCCCCCTGTGACAATGTCCCCAAAACCCCCCCAAGACAATGTCGCCAAAACACCCCCGAGACAATGTCCCCAAAACACCCCCACCCAAAACCCCCCCGAGACAATGTCCCCAAAACACCCCCGAGACAATGTCCCCAAAACCCTTCACGAGACAATGTCCCCAAAAACCCCCCCGAGACAATGTCCTCAAAACCCGCCAGAGACAATGTCCCCAAAACCTCCCGCCCAAAACCCCCCCGAGACAATGTCCCCAAAACCCCCCCGAGACAATGTCCCTAAAAACCCCCCCGAAACCCCCCCGTGACAATGTCCCCAAAAACCCCCCCGAGACAATGTCCCCAAAACACCCTCGAGACAATGTCCCCAAAATCCCACCACCCAAACCACCCCCGAGACAATGTCCCCAAAACGCCCCCGAGACAATGTCCCCAAAACCCTCACGAGACAATGTCCCCAAAACACCCCCGAGACAATGTCCCCAAAACCCCCCAGAGACAGTGTCCCCAAAAATCCCCCCAAAACACCCCCGAGACAATGTCCCCAAAACCCCCCCGAGACAATGTCCCCAAAACCCCCCCCCCAAAACCCCCCCGAGACAATGTCCCCAAAACCACCCCGAGACAATGTCCCCAAACCCCCCCGAGACAATTTCCCCAAACCCCCCACCCAAAAACCCCCCCGAGACAATGTCCCCAAAACCGCCCCGAGACAATGTCCCCAAAACATCCCACCCAAAACCCCCCCCGAGTCAATGTCCCCAAAACCCCCCGAGACAATGCCCCGAAAAACCCCCCCAAAACCACCCCGAGACAATGTCCCCAAAACCCCCCCGAGACAATGTCCCCAAAACCCCCCCGAGACAATGTCCCCAAAACCCCCACCCACAGAACACCACCGAGACAATGTCCCCAAAACCCCCCCGAGACAATGTCCCCAAAACCCCCCACAAAACCCCCCCAAGACAATGTCCCCAAAACCGCCCCGAGACAATGTCCCCAAAACATCCCACCCAAAACCCCCCCGAGTCAATGTCCCCAAAATCCCCCGAGACAATGTCCCCAAAACTACCCCCCCAAAACGCCCCTGAGACAATGTCCGCAAAACCACCCCGAGACAATGTCCCCAAAACCCCCACGAGACAATGTCCCGAAAAAGCACTCCCTAAACCCCCCCGAGACAATGTCCCCAAAACGCCCCTGAAACAATGTCCCCAAAACCACCCCGAGACATTGTCCCCAAAACCCCCTCCCCAAAACCCCCCGAGACAATGTCCCCAAAACCCTCCCGAGACAATGTCCCCAAAAACGCCCCAAGAGAATGTCCCCAAAACCCCCCCAACACCTCCCCGAGACAATGTGCCCAAACCCCCCACCCCAAAACCCCCCCGAGAAAATGTCCCCGAATCCCCCCGAGACAATGACCACAAAACACGCCCCCAAAACCCCCCCGAGACAATGTCCCCAAAATCCCCCCCCAAAACCCCCCACGAGACAATGTCACCAAAACCCACCCGTGACAATGTCCACAAAACCGCCCCGAGTCAATTCCCCAAAACCCCCCCCAAAACCCCCAGAGACAATGTCCCCAAACCCCCCCCGAGACAATGTCCCCAAACCCCCCACCCCAAAACCCCCCCGAGACAATGTCCCCAAAACCGCCCCGAGACAATGTCCCCAAAACATCCCACCCAAAACCCCCCCGAGTCAATGTCCCCAAAACCCCCCGAGACAATGTCCCCAAAAACCCCCCCAAAACCACCCCGAGACAATGTCCCCAAAACCCCCCCCGAGACAATGTCCCCAAAACCCCCCCGAGACAATGTCCCCAAAACCCCCACCCACAGAACACCACCGAGACAATGTCCCCAAAACCCCCCGAGACAATGTCCCCAAAACCCCCCACAAAACCCCCCCGAGACAACGTCCGCAAAACCCCCCCGAGACAATATCCCCAAAACCCCCCCAAGACAATGTCCCCAAAACACCCCCACAAAACCCCTCCGAGACAATGTCCCCAAAATCCCCCGAGACAATGTCCCCAAAACCACCCCCCCAAAACGCCCCTGAGACAATGTCCCCAAAACCACCCCGAGACAATGTCCCCAAAACCCCCACGAGACAATGTCCCCAAAAAGCACCCCCTAAACCCCCCCGAGACAATGTCCCCAAAACCCCCCTGAGACAATGTCCCCAAAACCACCCCGAGACATTGTCCCCCAAAACCCCCTCCCCAAAACCCCCCGAGACAATGTCCCCAAAACCCGAGACAATGTCCCCAAAAACGCCCCGAGAGAATGTCCCCAAAAACCCCCCCAAAACCCCCCCGAGACAATGTGCCCAAACACCCCACCCCAAAATCCCCCCGAGAAAATGTCCCCGAACCCCCCCGAGACAATGACCACAAAACACCCCCCCAAAACCCCCGCGAGACAATGTCCCCAAAATCCCCCCCAAAACCCCCCACGAGACAATGTCCCCAAAACCCCCCTGAGACAATGTCCCCAAAACCGCCCCGAGTCAATTCCCCAAAACCCCCCCCCAAAACCCCCAGAGACAATGTCCCCAAAACCCCCGTGACAATGTCCCCAAAAGCCCCCCGAGTCAATGTCCCCAAAACCCCCCCAAAACCCACCCGAGACAATGTCCCCAAAAACCCTCCCGAGACAATGTCCCCAAAACTCCCCGAGACAATGTCCCCAAAACCCACCCCCCAAACCCCCCCCCAAGACAATGTCCCCAAAACCCCCCGAGACAATGTCCCCAAAACACCCCCGAGAAAATGTCCCCAAAACCCCCCCCCAAAACGCCCCCGAGACAATGTCCCCAAAACCCACCTGAGACAATGTCCCCAAAACCCCCCCATCAAAAACCCCCGGGACAATGTCCCCAAAACCCCCCCGAGACAATGGCCACAACAACCCCCCCCAAAACCCCCCCGAGACAATGTCCCCAAACCCCACCCGAGACAATGTCCCCAAAACACCCCCGAGACAATGTCCCCAAAATCCCCCCAAAACACCCCCGAGACAATGTCCCCAAAACACCCCCAAGACAATGTCCCCAAAACCCCCCCCATAACCACCCCCTGACAATGTCCCCAAAAGCCCTCCGAGACAATGTCCCCAAAAACCCCCACGAGACAATGTCCCCAAAACCTCCCCTCCAAAACCCCCCCAAGACAATGCCCCCAAAAACCCCTGAGACAATGTCCCCAAAACCCCCCCGAGACAATGTCCCCAAAACCCCCACGCAAAACCCCCCTGAGACAATGTCCACCAAATCCCCCCGAGACAATGTCCCCAAATCCCCCCCGAGACAATGTCCCCCAAAATCCCCCCCAAAACCCACCCGAGACAATGTCCCCAAAACCCCCCCGAGACTATGTCCCCAAAAGCCCCCCGAGACAATGTCCCCAAAACCCCCCCCAAAACCCCCCCCGAGACAATGTCCCCAAAACACGCCCGAGACAAGGTTTCCAGAACTCCCCCGAGACAATGACCCCAAAACCCCCCCCAAAACCCCCCCAAGACAATGTCCCCAAAACCCCCCCGAGACAATGTCCCCAAAACCCCCCCGAGACAATGTCCCCAAAACCCCACCCCCCAGAACCCCCCCATTTAATCTCCCCAAAACCCCCCCGAGACAATGTCCCCAATACTCCCCCGAGACAATGTCCCCAAAAACCCCCCCAAAACCCCCCCGAGACAATGTCCCCAAAATACACCCAAGACAATGTACCCAAAACCCCCCCCCCAAAAACCCCCGTGACAATGTCCCCAAAATCCCCCGAGACAATATCCCCAAAACCCCCCCGAGACAATGTCCCCAAAAACCCCCCAAGACAATGACCCCAAAACCCCCCCGAGACAATGTCCCCAAAACCCCCCCGAGACAATGTCCCCAAAAACCCCCCGAGACAATGTCCCCCAAAACCACCACCCCCAAAACCAACCCCGAGACAATGTCCCCAAAACGCCCCCGAGACAATGTCCCCAAAAACCTCACGAGACAATGTCCCCAAAACACCCCCGAGACAATTTCCCCAAAACCCCCCAGAGACAATGTCCCCAATAATCACCCCAAAACACCCCCGAGACAATGTCCCCAAAACCCCCCTGAGACAATGTCCCCAAAACCCCCCCGAGACGATGTCCCCAAAACCCCCCCCCCAAAACCCCCCCGAGACAATGTCCACAAAAACCCCCCCGAGACAATGTCCCCAAACCACCCCCCCCAAAATCCCCCGGGACAATGTCCCCAAAACCCCCCCGAGACAATGTCCTCAAAAACCCCCCGAGACAATGTCCCCAAAACAACCCCACCCAAAAACCCCCCGAGACAATGTCCCCAAAACCCGACCGAGACAATGTCCCCAGAACCCCCCCCCAAAAACCCCCCCGAGACAATGTCCCCAAAACCACCCCGAGACAATGTCCCCAAACTCCCCCGAGACAATGTCCCCAAACCCCCCACCCCAAAAACCCCAAGAGACAATGTCCCCAAAACCGCCCCGAGACAATGTCCCCAAAACACCCCACGCAAAACCCCCCCGAGTCAATGTCCCCAAAACCCCCCGAGACAATGTCCCCCAAAAAACCCCCAAAACCACCCCGAGACAATGTCCCCAAAACCCCCCCGAGACAATGTCCCCAAAACACCCCACCCACAGAACACCACCGAGACAATGTCCCCAAAACCCCCCCCGAGACAATGTCCCCAAAACACCCCCACAAAACCCCCCCGAGACAATGTCCCCAAAATCCCCCGAGACAATGTCCCCAAAACCACCCCCCCAAAACGCCCCTGAGACAATGTCCCCAAAACCCCCCCGAGATAATGTCCCCAAAACCCTCACGAGACAATGTCCCCAAAAAGCACCCCCCAAAACCCCCCCGAGACAATGTCCCCAAAACCCCCCTGAGACAATGTCCCCAAAACCACCCCGAGACATTGTCCCCAAAACCCCCCCGAGACAATGTCCCCAAAAACGCCCCGAGAGAATGTCCATAAAACCCCCCCCAAAACCCCCAGAGACAATGTGCCCAAACCCCCCACCCCAAAACCCCCCGAGAAAATGTCCCCGAACCCCCCTGAGACAATGACCCCAAAACACCCCCCCCAAAACCCCCCCGAGACAATGTCCCCAAAACCCCCCCGAGACAAGGTCCCCAAAACACCCCCGAGACAATGTCCACAAAATCCCCCCCCAAAACCCCACACGAGACAATGTCCCCAAAACCCCCCCGAGACAATGTCCCCAAAACCACCCCGAGTCAATTCCCCAAACCCCCCCCCAAAACCCCCCGAGTCAATGTCCCCAAAACCCCCCCAAAACCCACCCGAGACAATGTCCCCAAAACCCTCCGAAGACAATGTCCCCAAAACTCCCCCGAGACAATGTCCCCTAAACCCACCCCCCCAAAACCCCCCCAAGACAATGCCCCCAAAACCCCCCGAGACAATGTCCCCAAAACACCCCCGAGAAAATGTCCCCAAAATCCCCCCCAAAACCCCCCCGAGACAATGTCCCCAAAACACCCCCGAGACAATGTCCCCAAAACCCCCCCATCAAAACCCCCCTGAGACAATGTCCACAAAACCCCCCCGAGACAATGTCGACAAAAACCCCCCCCAAAACCCCCCGAGACAATGTCCCCAAACCCCACCCGAGACAATGACCCCCAAAACACCCCCGAGACAATGTCCCCAAAGCCCCCCCCCAATACCCCCCCGAGACAAGGTCCCCAAAAGCCCTCCGAGACAATGTCCCCAAAAACCCCCCCGAGACAATGTCCCCAAAACCCACCCTGCAAAACCCCCCCAAGACAATGCCCCCAAAAACCCCCTGAGACAATGTCCCCAAAACCCCCCCGAGACAATGTCCCCAAAACCCCCCCACAAAACCCCCCCGAGATAATGTCCCCAAACCCCCCGCCGAGAAAATGTCCCCAAAACTCCCCCGAGACAATGTCCCCAAAAACCCCCCCCCAAAACCCCCCCGAGACAATATCCCCAAAACCCCCCCAAGACAATGTCCACAAAACCCCCCGCAAAACCCCCCCGAGACAATGTCCCCAAAACCACCCCGAGACAATGTCCCCAATACTCCCCCAAGACAATTTCCCCAAAAACCCCCCCATAACCCCCCCGAGACAATGTCCCCAAAATACACCCAAGACAATGTCCCCAAAACCCCCCCGAAAATCCCTCCGTGACAATGTCCCCAAAATCCCCCGAGACAATGTCCCCAAAACCCCCCCGACACAATGTCCCCAAAACCCCCCCCCAAAATCCCCCCGAGACAATGACCCCAAAACCCCCCCGAGACAATGTCCCCAAAACCCCCCGAGACAATCTCCCCAAAAACCCCCCGAGACAATGTCCCCAAAACCACCCCCCCAAAACGCCCCTGAGACAATGTCCCCAAAACCCCCTCAAGACAATGTCCCCAAAACCCCCCGAGACAATGTCCCCAAAAAGCACACCCCAAAATCCCCCCGAGACAATGTCCCCAAAACCCCCCTGAGACAATGTCCCCAAAAACCCATCCCCCAAAACCTCCCCGAGACAATGTCCCAAAAAACCCCCCCGAGACAATGTCCCCAAAAACGCCCCGAGAGAATGTCCCCAAAACCCCCCCCAAAACACCACTGAGACAATGTCCCCAAAACCCCCCCGAGACAATGTCCCAAAAACACCCCCCCAAAACCCCCCCCGAGACAATGTCCCCAAAACACCCCCGAGAAAATGTCCCCAAAACCCCCCCCCATAGCCACCCCGTGACAATGTCCCCAAAACCCCTCCGAGACAATGTCCCCAAAAGCCCCCCCGAGACAATGTCCCCAAAACCCCCCCTCCAAAACCCCCCCAAGACAATGCCACCAAAAACCCCCTGAGACAATGTCCCCAAAACCCCCCCGAGACAATGTCACCAAAACCCCCCCAAAACCCCCCCGAGACAATGTCCCCCAAATCCCCCCGAGACAATGTCCCCAAAACCCCCCCGAGGCAATGTCCCCAAAGCCCCACCCCCCAAAACCCCCCCCGAGATAATGTCCCCAAAACCCCCCCGAGACAATGTCCCCAAAACTCCCCCGAGACAATGTCCCCAAAACCCCCCCCCAAAACCCCCCCGAGACAATATCCCCAAAACCCCCCCGAGACAATGTCCACAAAACCCCCCCCAAAACCCCCCCGAGATAATGTCCCCAAAACCACCCCGAGACAATGTCCCCAATACTCCCCCCGAGACAATGTCCCCAAAAAACCCCCATAACACCCCCGAGACAATGTCCCCAAAATACACCCAAGACAATGTCCCCAAAACCCCCCCCAAAACCCCACCGTGACAATGTCCCCAAAATCCCCCGAGACAATGTCCCCAAAAACCCCCCGAGACAATGTCCCCAAAACCCACCCAAAACACCACCGAGACAATGACCCCAAAATCCTCCGAGACAATGTCCCCAAAACCCCCCCGAGACAATGTCCCCAAAAACCCCCCGAGACAATGTCCCCAAAACCACCCCCCCAAAACGCCCCTGAGACAATGTCCCCAAAACAACCCCGAGACAATGTCCCCAAAACCCCCCGAGACAATGTCCCCAAAAAGCAGACCCCAAAATCCCCCCGAGACAATGTCCCCAAAACCACCCCCCCCAAAACGCCCCTGAGACAATGTCCCCAAAACCCCCTCAAGACAATGTCCCCAAAACCCCCCGAGACAATGTCCCCAAAAAGCACACCCCAAAATCCCCCCGAGACAATGTCCCCAAAACCCCCCTGAGACAATGTCCCCAAAAACCCATCCCCCAAAACCTCCCCGAGACAATGTCCCAAAAACCCCCCCGAGACAATGTCCCCAAAAACGCCCCGAGAGAATGTCCCCAAAACCCCCCCCAAAACACCACTGAGACAATGTCCCCAAAACCCCCCCGAGACAATGTCCCAAAAACACCCCCCAAAACCCCCCCGAGACAATGTCCCCAAAACACCCCCGAGAAAATGTCCCCAAAACCCCCCCCCATAGCCACCCCGTGACAATGTCCCCAAAACCCCTCCGAGACAATGTCCCCAAAAGCCCCCCGAGACAATGTCCCCAAAACCCCCCCTCCAAAACCCCCCCAAGACAATGCCACCAAAAACCCCCTGAGACAATGTCCCCAAAACCCCCCCGAGACAATGTCACCAAAACCCCCCCCAAAACCCCCCCGAGACAATGTCCCCCAAATCCCCCCGAGACAATGTCCCCAAAACCCCCCCGAGGCAATGTCCCCAAAGCCCCACCCCCCAAAACCCCCCCCCGAGATAATGTCCCCAAAACCCCCCCGAGACAATGTCCCCAAAACTCCCCCGAGACAATGTCCCCAAAACCCCCCCCCAAAACCCCCCCGAGACAATGTCCCCAAAACCCCCCCGAGACAATGTCCACAAAACCCCCCCCAAAACCCCCCCGAGACAATGTCCCCAAAACCACCCCGAGACAATGTCCCCAATACTCCCCCGAGACAATGTCCCCAAAAAACCCCCATAACACCCCCGAGACAATGTCCCCAAAATACACCCAAGACAATGTCCCCAAAACCCCCCCCCAAAACCCCACCGTGACAATGTCCCCAAAATCCCCCGAGACAATGTCCCCAAAAACCCCCCGAGACAATGTCCCCAAAACCCACCCAAAACACCACCGAGACAATGACCCCAAAATCCTCCGAGACAATGTCCCCAAAACCCCCCCGAGACAATGTCCCCAAAAACCCCCCGAGACAATGTCCCCAAAACCACCCCCCCAAAACGCCCCTGAGACAATGTCCCCAAAACAACCCCGAGACAATGTCCCCAAAACCCCCCGAGACAATGTCCCCAAAAAGCAGACCCCAAAATCCCCCCGAGACAATGTCCCCAAAACCCCCCTGAGACAATGTCCCCAAAAACCCCTCCCCCAAAACCCCCCCGAGACAATGTCCCCAAAACCCCCCCAAGACAATGTCCCCAAAAACGCCCCGAGAGAATGTCCCCAAAACCCCCCCCCAAAACCCCCCTGAGACAATGTCCCCAAAACCCCCCCGAGACAATGTCCCCAAACACCCCCCGAGACAATGACCCCAAAACACCCCTCCCAAAAACCCCCAGAGACAATGTCCCCAAAACTCCCCCGAGACAATGTCCCCAAAACCGCCCTGAGTCAATGCCCCCAAAACACCCCCCAAAACCCCCCAGAGACAATGTCCCCAAAACCCCCCCGTGACAATGTCCCCAAAAGCCCCCCGAGTCAATGTCCCCAAAACACCCCCCCAAAACCCCCCCGAGACAATGTCCCCAAAACCCCCCCCGAGAAAATGTCCCCGAAACTCCCCTGAGACAATGTCCCCAAAACCCACCGCCCAAAACCCCCCCCTGGACAATGTCCCCAAAACCCCCTGAGACAATGTCCCCAAAAGCACCCCGAGACAATGTCCCCAAAACCCCCCCCCAAACCCCCCCGAGACAATGTCCCCAAAACCCCCTGAGACAATGTCCCCAAAACCCGCCCTCAAAACCCCCCCGAGACAATGTCCCTAAAACCGCCCCGAGACAACGTCCCCAAAACCCCACGAGACAATGTCCCAAAAACCGCCTCGAGACAATGTCCCATAAACCACCCGAGACAATGTCCCCAAAACCCCCCCGAGACAATGTCCCCAAAACCCCACCGAGACAATGTCCCCGAACCCCCCGCGAGACAATGACCCCAAAACACCCCCCCCAAAACCCCCCCGAGACAATGTCCCCAAAACCCCCCCGAGACAATGTCCCCAAAACCGCCCCAAGTCAATGCCCCCAAAACCCCCCCCCAAAACCCCCCAGAGACAATGTCCCCTAAACCCCCCCGAGACAATGTCCCCAAAACCCCCCCTCAAAACCCCCCCGAGACAATGTCCCCAAAACCCCCCCCGAGACAATGTCCACAAAAACACCCCCCAAACCCCCCCCGAGACAATGTCCCCAAACCCCACCCGAGACAATGTCCCCAAAACCCCCCCGAGACAATGTCCCCAAAACCCCCCCCAAAACCCCCCCGAGACAATGTCCCCAAAACACCTCCGAGACAATGTCCCCAAAACCCACCCCCATAAACACCCCGTGACAATGTCCCCAAAACCTCTCCGATACAATGTCCCCAAAAACCCCCCCGAGACAATGTCCCCAAAACCGCCCCTCCAAAACACCCCCAAGACAATGTCCCCAAAAACTCCCTGAGACAATGTCCCCCAAACCCCCCCGAGACAATGTCCCCAAAACCACCCCCAAAACTCCCCTGAGACAATGTACCCAAAATCCCCCCGAGAGAATGTCCCCAAAACCCCCCCGAGACAATGTCCCCAAAAGCCCCCCCAAAACCCCCCCGAGACAATGTCCCCAAAACCCCCCCGAGACAATGTCCCCAAAAGCCCCCCGAGACAATGTCCCCAAAACCCCCCCCAAAAACCCCCCAGAGACAATGTCCCCAAAACACGCCCGAGACAATGACCCCAAAACCCCCCCCAAAACCCCCACAAGACAATGTCCCCAAAACGCCCCCGAGACAATGTCCCCAAAACCCCCCCGAGACAATGTCCCCAAAACCCCACCCCCCAAAACCCCCCCGGAGATAATGTCCCCAAAACCCCCCCGAGAAAATGTACGCAAACCCCCCCCCGAGACAATGTCCCCAAAAACCCCCCCAAAACCCCCCCGAGACAATGTCCACAAAACCACCCCCCAAAACCCCCCTGAGACAATGTAACCAAAACCACCCAGAGACAATGTCCCCAAAACTCCCCCGAGACAATGTCCCCAAAACCCCCCCCCATAACCCCCCCGAGACAATGTCCCCAAAATACACCCAAGACAATGTCCCCAAAACCCCCCCCAAAACCCTCCCGTGACAATGTCCCCAAAACCCCCCCAAGACAATGTCACCAAAACACCCCCGAGACAATGTCCCCAAAACACCCCCACCCAAAACCCCCCCGAGACAATGTCCCCAAAACACCCCCGAGACAATGTCCCCAAAACCCTCACGAGACAATGTCCCAAAAAACCCCCCGAGACAATGTCCTCAAAACCCGCCAGAGACAATGTCCCCAAAACCTCCCCCCCAAAACCCCCCCCGAGACAATGTCCCCAAAACCCCCCCAAGACAATGTCCCCCAAAAACCCCCCCGAAACCCCCCCATGACAATGTCCCCAAAACCCCCCCGAGACAATGTCACCAAAACACCCTCGAGACAATGTCCCCAAAATCCCACCACCCAAACCACCCCCGAGACAATGTCCCCAATATGCCCCCGAGACAATGTCCCCAAAACCCTCACGAGACAATGTCCCCAAAACACACCCGAGACAATGTCCCCAAAACCCCCCAGAGACAGTGTCCCCAAAAATCCCCCCAAAACACCCCCGAGACAATGTCCCCAAAACCCCCCCGAGACAATGTCCCCAATACCCCCCCGAGACAATGTCCCCAAAACCCCCCCCAAAACCCCCCCGAGACAATGTCCACAAAACCCCCCCGAGACAATGTCCCCAAACCACCCCCCCAAAATCCCCCGGGACAATGTCCCGAAAACCCCCCCGAGACAATGTCCTCAAAAACCCCCCCCGAGACAATGTCCCCAAAACAACCCCACCCATAAACCCCCCGAGACAATGTCCCCAAAACAGCCCCGAGACAATGTCCCCAGAACACCCCCCAAAAACCCCTCCGAGACAATGTCCCCAAAACCACCCCGAGACAATGTCCCCAAACCCCCCCGAGACAATGTCCCCAAACCCCCCACCCCCAAAACCCCCCCAAGACAATGTCCCCAATACCGCCCCGAGACAATGTCCCCAAAACATCCCACCCAAAACCCCCCCGAGACAATGTCCCCAAAACCCCCCGAGACAATGTCCCCAAAAACCCCCCCAAAACCACCCCGAGACAATGTCCCCAAAACCCCCCCGAGACAATGTCCCCAAAAACCCCCGAGACAATGTCCCCAAAACCCCCACCCACAGAACACCACCGAGACAATGTCCCCAAAACCCTCCCGAGACAATGTCCCCAAAACCCCCCACAAAACCCCCCCGAGACAACGTCCGCAAAACCCCCCCGAGACAATGTCCCCAAAACCCCCCCAAGACAATGTCCCCAAAACACCCCCACAAAACCCCCCCGAGACAATGTCCCCAAAATCCCCCGAGACAATGTCCCCAAAACCACCCCCCCAAAACGCCCCTGAGACAATGTCCCCAAAACACCCCCGAGAAAAAGTCACCAAAACCCCCACGAGACAATGTCCCCAAAAAGCACCCCCTAAACCCCCCCTGAGACAATGTCCCCAAAACAACCCCGAGACAATGTCCCCAAAACCCCCCGAGACAATGTCCCCAAAAAGCAGACCCCAAAATCCCCCCGAGACAATGTCCCCAAAACCCCCCTGAGACAATGTCCCCAAAAACCCCTCCCCCAAAACCCCCCCGAGACAATGTCCCCAAAACCCCCCCAAGACAATGTCCCCAAAAACGCCCCGAGAGAATGTCCCCAAAACCCCCCCCCAAAACCCCCCTGAGACAATGTCCCCAAAACCCCCCCGAGACAATGTCCCCAAACACCCCCCGAGACAATGACCCCAAAACACCCCTCCCAAAAACCCCCAGAGACAATGTCCCCAAAACTCCCCCGAGACAATGTCCCCAAAACCGCCCTGAGTCAATGCCCCCAAAACACCCCCCAAAACCCCCCAGAGACAATGTCCCCAAAACCCCCCCGTGACAATGTCCCCAAAAGCCCCCCGAGTCAATGTCCCCAAAACACCCCCCCAAAACCCCCCCGAGACAATGTCCCCAAAACCCCCCCCGAGAAAATGTCCCCGAAACTCCCCTGAGACAATGTCCCCAAAACCCACCACCCAAAACCCCCCCCTGGACAATGTCCCCAAAACCCCCTGAGACAATGTCCCCAAAAGCACCCCGAGACAATGTCCCCAAAACCCCCCCCCAAACCCCCCCGAGACAATGTCCCCAAAACCCCCTGAGACAATGTCCCCAAAACCCGCCCTCAAAACCCCCCCGAGACAATGTCCCTAAAACCGCCCCGAGACAACGTCCCCAAAACCCCACGAGACAATGTCCCAAAAACCGCCTCGAGACAATGTCCCAAAAACCACCCGAGACAATGTCCCCAAAACCCCCCCGAGACAATGTCCCCAAAACCCCACCGAGACAATGTCCCCGAACCCCCCGCGAGACAATGACCCCAAAACACCCCCCCCAAAACCCCCCCGAGACAATGTCCCCAAAACCCCCCCGAGACAATGTCCCCAAAACCGCCCCAAGTCAATGCCCCCAAAACCCCCCCCCAAAACCCCCCAGAGACAATGTCCCCTAAACCCCCCCGAGACAATGTCCCCAAAACCCCCCCTCAAAACCCCCCCGAGACAATGTCCCCAAAACCCCCCCCGAGACAATGTCCACAAAAACACCCCCCAAACCCCCCCCGAGACAATGTCCCCAAACCCCACCCGAGACAATGTCCCCAAAACCCCCCCGAGACAATGTCCCCAAAACCCCCCCCAAAACCCCCCCGAGACAATGTCCCCAAAACACCTCCGAGACAATGTCCCCAAAACCCACCCCCATAAACACCCCGTGACAATGTCCCCAAAACCTCTCCGATACAATGTCCCCAAAAACCCCCCCGAGACAATGTCCCCAAAACCGCCCCTCCAAAACACCCCCAAGACAATGTCCCCAAAAACTCCCTGAGACAATGTCCCCCAAACCCCCCCGAGACAATGTCCCCAAAACCCCCCCCAAAACTCCCCTGAGACAATGTACCCAAAATCCCCCCCGAGAGAATGTCCCCAAAACCCCCCCGAGACAATGTCCCCAAAAGCCCCCCCCAAAACCCCCCCGAGACAATGTCCCCAAAACCCCCCCGAGACAATGTCCCCAAAAGCCCCCCGAGACAATGTCCCCAAAACCCCCCCCAAAACCCCCCAGAGACAATGTCCCCAAAACACGCCCGAGACAATGACCCCAAAACCCCCCCCAAAACCCCCACAAGACAATGTCCCCAAAATACACCCAAGACAATGTCCCCAAAACCCCCCCCAAAACCCTCCCGTGACAATGTCCCCAAAACCCCCCCAAGACAATGTCACCAAAACACCCCCGAGACAATGTCCCCAAAACACCCCCACCCAAAACCCCCCCGAGACAATGTCCCCAAAACACCCCCGAGACAATGTCCCCAAAACCCTCACGAGACAATGTCCCAAAAAACCCCCCGAGACAATGTCCTCAAAACCCGCCAGAGACAATGTCCCCAAAACCTCCCCCCCAAAACCCCCCCGAGACAATGTCCCCAAAACCCCCCCAAGACAATGTCCCCAAAAACCCCCCCGAAACCCCCCCATGACAATGTCCCCAAAACCCCCCCGAGACAATGTCACCAAAACACCCTCGAGACAATGTCCCCAAAATCCCACCACCCAAACCACCCCCGAGACAATGTCCCCAATATGCCCCCGAGACAATGTCCCCAAAACCCTCACGAGACAATGTCCCCAAAACACACCCGAGACAATGTCCCCAAAACCCCCCAGAGACAGTGTCCCCCAAAAATCCCCCCAAAACACCCCCGAGACAATGTCCCCAAAACCCCCCCGAGACAATGTCCCCAATACCCCCCCGAGACAATGTCCCCAAAACCCCCCCCAAAACCCCCCCGAGACAATGTCCACAAAACCCCCCCGAGACAATGTCCCCAAACCACCCCCCCAAAATCCCCCGGGACAATGTCCCGAAAACCCCCCCGAGACAATGTCCTCAAAAACCCCCCCCGAGACAATGTCCCCAAAACAACCCCACCCATAAACCCCCCGAGACAATGTCCCCAAAACAGCCCCGAGACAATGTCCCCAGAACACCCCCCAAAAACCCCTCCGAGACAATGTCCCCAAAACCACCCCGAGACAATGTCCCCAAACCCCCCCGAGACAATGTCCCCAAACCCCCCACCCCAAAACCCCCCCAAGACAATGTCCCCAATACCGCCCCGAGACAATGTCCCCAAAACATCCCACCCAAAACCCCCCCGAGACAATGTCCCCAAAACCCCCCGAGACAATGTCCCCCAAAACCCCCCCAAAACCACCCCGAGACAATGTCCCCAAAACCCCCCCGAGACAATGTCCCCAAAAACCCCCGAGACAATGTCCCCAAAACCCCCACCCACAGAACACCACCGAGACAATGTCCCCAAAACCCTCCCGAGACAATGTCCCCAAAACCCCCCACAAAACCCCCCCGAGACAACGTCCGCAAAACCCCCCCGAGACAATGTCCCCAAAACCCCCCCAAGACAATGTCCCCAAAACACCCCCACAAAACCCCCCCGAGACAATGTCCCCAAAATCCCCCGAGACAATGTCCCCAAAACCACCCCCCCAAAACGCCCCTGAGACAATGTCCCCAAAACACCCCCGAGAAAAAGTCACCAAAACCCCCACGAGACAATGTCCCCAAAAAGCACCCCCTAAACCCCCCCCTGAGACAATGTCCCCAAAACAACCCCGAGACAATGTCCCCAAAACCCCCCGAGACAATGTCCCCAAAAAGCAGACCCCAAAATCCCCCCGAGACAATGTCCCCAAAACCCCCCTGAGACAATGTCCCCAAAAACCCCTCCCCCAAAACCCCCCCGAGACAATGTCCCCAAAACCCCCCCAAGACAATGTCCCCAAAAACGCCCCGAGAGAATGTCCCCAAAACCCCCCCCCAAAACCCCCCTGAGACAATGTCCCCAAAAACCCCCCCGAGACAATGTCCCCAAACACCCCCCGAGACAATAACCCCAAAACACCCCTCCCAAAAACCCCCAGAGACAATGTCCCCAAAACTCCCCCGAGACAATGTCCCCAAAACCGCCCTGAGTCAATGCCCCCAAAACACCCCCCAAAACCCCCCAGAGACAATGTCCCCAAAACCCCCCCGTGACAATGTCCCCAAAAGCCCCCCGAGTCAATGTCCCCAAAACACCCCCCCAAAACCCCCCCGAGACAATGTCCCCAAAACCCCCCCCGAGAAAATGTCCCCGAAACTCCCCTGAGACAATGTCCCCAAAACCCACCGCCCAAAACCCCCCCCTGGACAATGTCCCCAAAACCCCCTGAGACAATGTCCCCAAAAGCACCCCGAGACAATGTCCCCAAAACCCCCCCCCAAACCCCCCCGAGACAATGTCCCCAAAACCCCCTGAGACAATGTCCCCAAAACCCGCCCTCAAAACCCCCCCGAGACAATGTCCCTAAAACCGCCCCGAGACAACGTCCCCAAAACCCCACGAGACAATGTCCCAAAAACCGCCTCGAGACAATGTCCCAAAAACCACCCGAGACAATGTCCCCAAAACCCCCCCGAGACAATGTCCCCAAAACCCCACCGAGACAATGTCCCCGAACCCCCCGCGAGACAATGACCCCAAAACACCCCCCCCAAAACCCCCCCGAGACAATGTCCCCAAAACCCCCCCGAGACAATGTCCCCAAAACCGCCCCAAGTCAATGCCCCCAAAACCCCCCCCCAAAACCCCCCAGAGACAATGTCCCCTAAACCCCCCCGAGACAATGTCCCCAAAACCCCCCCTCAAAACCCCCCCGAGACAATGTCCCCAAAACCCCCCCCGAGACAATGTCCACAAAAACACCCCCCCAAACCCCCCCCGAGACAATGTCCCCAAACCCCACCCGAGACAATGTCCCCAAAACCCCCCCGAGACAATGTCCCCAAAACCCCCCCCAAAACCCCCCCGAGACAATGTCCCCAAAACACCTCCGAGACAATGTCCCCAAAACCCACCCCCATAAACACCCCGTGACAATGTCCCCAAAACCTCTCCGATACAATGTCCCCAAAAACCCCCCCGAGACAATGTCCCCAAAACCCGCCCCTCCAAAACACCCCCAAGACAATGTCCCCAAAAACTCCCTGAGACAATGTCCCCCAAACCCCCCCGAGACAATGTCCCCAAAACCCCCCCCAAAACTCCCCTGAGACAATGTACCCAAAATCCCCCCGAGACAATGTCCCCAAAACCCCCCCCGAGACAATGTCCCCAAAAGCCCCCCCAAAACCCCCCCGAGACAATGTCCCCAAAACCCCCCGAGACAATGTCCCCAAAAGCCCCCCGAGACAATGTCCCCAAAACCCCCCCCAAAACCCCCCAGAGACAATGTCCCCAAAACACGCCCGAGACAATGACCCCAAAACCCCCCCCAAAACCCCCACAAGACAATGTCCCCAAAACGCCCCCGAGACAATGTCCCCAAAACCCCCCCGAGACAATGTCCCCAAAACCCCACCCCCCAAAACCCCCCCCGGAGATAATGTCCCCAAAACCCCCCCGAGAAAATGTACGCAAACCCCCCCCCGAGACAATGTCCCCAAAAACCCCCCCAAAACCCCCCCGAGACAATGTCCACAAAACCACCCCCCAAAACCCCCCTGAGACAATGTAACCAAAACCACCCAGAGACAATGTCCCCAAAACTCCCCCGAGACAATGTCCCCAAAACCCCCCCCCATAACACCCCCGAGACAATGTCCCCAAAATACACCCAAGACAATGTCCCCAAAACCCCCCCCCAAAACCCTCCCGTGACAATGTCCCCAAAACCCCCCCAAGACAATGTCACCAAAACACCCCCGAGACAATGTCCCCAAAACACCCCCACCCAAAACCCCCCCGAGACAATGTCCCCAAAACACCCCCGAGACAATGTCCCCAAAACCCTCACGAGACAATGTCCCAAAAAACCCCCCGAGACAATGTCCTCAAAACCCGCCAGAGACAATGTCCCCAAAACCTCCCCCCCAAAACCCCCCCGAGACAATGTCCCCAAAACCCCCCCAAGACAATGTCCCCAAAAACCCCCCCGAAACCCCCCCATGACAATGTCCCCAAAACCCCCCCGAGACAATGTCACCAAAACACCCTCGAGACAATGTCCCCAAAATCCCACCACCCAAACCACCCCCGAGACAATGTCCCCAATATGCCCCCGAGACAATGTCCCCAAAACCCTCACGAGACAATGTCCCCAAAACACACCCGAGACAATGTCCCCAAAACCCCC
>JANJGN010005321.1:0-12500 GCA_026770705.1 Isurus oxyrinchus
CTACACCACACGGACAAAATCCTGGAACTCCCTCCCTAACAGCGCCGTGGGTGTACCTACACCACACGGGGACAAAATCCTGGAACTCCCTCCCTAACAGCGCCGTGGGTGTACCTACACCACAGGGACAAAATCCTGGAACTCCCTCCCTAACAGCGCCGTGGGTGTACCTACACCACACGGACAAAATCCTGGAACTCCCTCCCTAACAGCGCCGTGGGTGTACCTACACCACACGGACAAAATCCTGGAACTCCCTCCCTAACAGCGCCGTGGGTGTACCTACACCACACACGGGGACAAAATCCTGGAACTCCCTCCCTAACAGCGCTGTGGGTGTACCTAGCACCACACGGACAAAATCCTGGAACTCCCTCCCTAACAGCGCCGTGGGTTTACCTACACCACAAGGACAAAATCCTGGAACTCCCTCCCTAACAGCACCGTGGGTGTACCTACACCACACACGGGGACAAAATCCTGGAACTCCCTCCCTAACAGCGCCGTGGGTGTACCTACACCACACACGGGGACAAAATCCTGGAACTCCCTCCCTAACAGCGCCGTGGGTGTACCTACACCACACACGGGGACAAAATCCTGGAACTCCCTCCCTAACAGCGCTGTGGGTGTACCTACACCACAAGGACAAAATCCTGGATCTCCCTCCCCAACAGCACTGTGGGTGTACCTACACCACACGGACACAATCCTGGAACTCCCTCCCTAACAGCGCCGTGGGTGTACCTACACCACACGGACAAAATCCTGGAACTCCCTCCCTAACAGCGCAGTGGGTGTACCTACACCACACGGGGACACAATCCTGGAACTCCCTCCCTAACAGCGCCGTGGGTGTACCTACACCACACGGACACAATCCTGGAACTCCCTCCCTAACAGCGCCGTGGGTGTACCTACACCACACGGTCAAAATCCTGGAACTCCCTCCCTAACAGCGCCGTGGGTGTACCTACACCACAGGGACAAAATCCTGGAACTCCCTCCCTAACAGCGCTGTGGGTGTACCTACACCACACGGGGACAAAATCCTGGAACTCCCTCCCTAACAGCGCCGTGGGTGTACCTACACCACACGGACAAAATCCTGGAACTCCCTCCCTAACAGCGCCGTGGGTGTACCTACACCACAGGGACAAAATCCTGGAACTCCCTCCCTAACAGCACCGTGGGTGTACCTACACCACAGGGACAAAATCCTGGAACTCCCTCCCTAACAGCGCCGTGGGTGTACCTACACCACACGGGGACAAAATCCTGGAACTCCCTCCCTAACAGCGCCGTGGGTGTACCTACACCACAGGGAGAAAATCCTGGAACTCCCTCCCTAACAGCGCCGTGGGTGTACCTACACCACACGGACAAAATCCTGGAACTCCCTCCCTAACAGCGCTGTGGGTGTACCTACACCACACACGGGGACAAAATCCTGGAACTCCCTCCCTAACAGCGCCATGGGTGTACCTACACCACACGGACAAATTCCTGGTACTCCCTCCCTAACAGCACCGTGGGTGTACCTACACCACACGGACAATAACCTGGTACTCCCTCCCTAACAGCACCGTGGGTGTACCTACACCACACGGACAAAATCCTGGAACTCCCTCCCTAACAGCGCTGTGGGTGTACCTACACCACACGGACAAAAACCTGGAACTCCCTCCCTAACAGCGCTGTGGGTGTACCTACACCTCACGGACAATAGTGGGAGAGAAAGCAAGGTAGACAGATGGAGAGAGGTGGACAAGTGATGAAGTAGAGGAGGAGATGTACACCTGGAGTGGGGAGCTGGCAGCTGCTGATCAACGCTTGCTTCTGTTGTTCTCTCAGTTTTAACGTGACGAACACCGACTCTACCACCAAGGAATCGTACACATACACCTTACGGATCTGTGCACCCATCAACGGACAAAGCAATGCTGGTCTGGTCCAGTACAACGATAGCACAAAGCGGGCCAAGGTCATCGGGAGAATTAACGCCACACAGCTCATCGGAGGCAGTAAGTGTAGAGGGAGCTTTACTCTGTATCTAACCCCGTGCTGTACCTGTCCTGGGAGTGTTTGATGGGGACGGTGTAGAGGGAGCTTTACTCTGTATCTAACCCCGTGCTGTACCTGTCCTGGGAGTGTTTGATGGGGACAGTGTAGAGGGAGCTTTACTCTGTATCTAACCCCGTGCTGTATCTGTCCTGGGAGTGTTTGATGGGTAAAGTGTAGAGGGAGATTTACTCTGTATCTAACCCCGTGCTGTACCTGTCCTGGGAATGTTTGATGGGGACAGTGTAGAGGGAGATTTACTCTGTATCTAACCCTGCGCTGTACCTGTCCTGGGAGTGTTGGATGGGGACGGTGTAGAGGGAGCTTTACTCAGTATCTAACCCCGTGCTGTACCTGTCCTGGGAGTGTTTGATGGGGACAGTGTAGAGGGAGATTTACTCTGTATCTAACCCCGTGCTGTACCTGTCCTGGGAGTGTTTGATGGGGACAGTGTAGAGGGAGATTTACTCTGTATCTAACCCCGTGCTGTACCTGTCCTTGGAGTGTTTGATGGGGACGGTGTAGAGGGAGATTTACTCTGTATCTAACCCCGTGCTGTACCTGTCCTTGGAGTGTTTGATGGGGACAGTGTAGAGGGAGATTTACTCTGTATCTAACCCTGCGCTGTACCTGTCCTGGGAGTGTTGGATGGGGACGGTGTAGAGGGAGCTTTACTCAGTATCTAACCCCGTGCTGTACCTGTCCTGGGAGTGTTTGATGGGGACAGTGTAGAGGGAGATTTACTCTGTATCTAACCCCGTGCTGTACCTGTCCTGGGAGTGTTTGATTGGGACTGTGTAGAGGGAGATTTACTCTGTATCTAACCCCGTGCTGTACCTGTCCTGGGAGTGTTTGATGGGGACAGTGTAGAGGGAGATTTACTCTGTATCTAACCCCGTGCTGTACCTGTCCTGGGAGTGTTTGATGGGGACAGTGTAGAGGGAGATTTACTCTGTATCTAACCCCGTGCTGTACCTGTCCTGGGAGTGTTTGATGGGGACGGTGTAGAGGGAGATTTACTCTGTATCTAACCACGTGCTGTACCTGTCCTGGGAGTGTTTGATGGGGACGGTGTAGAGGGAGATTTACTCTGTATCTAACCCCGTGCTGTACCTGTCCTGGGAGTGTTTGATGGGAACAGTGTAGAGGGAGTTTTACTCTGTATTTAACCCTGTGCTGTACCTGTCCTGGGAGTGTTTGATGGGGACGGTGTAGAGGGAGCTTTACTCTGTATCTAACCCCGTGCTGTACCTGTCCTGGGAGTGTTTGATGGGGACGGTGTAGAGGGAGATTTACTCTGTATCTAACCCCGTGTTGTACCTGTCCTGGGAGTGTTTGATGGGGACAGTGTAGAGGGAGCTTTACTCTGTATCTAACCCCGTGCTGTATCTGTCCTGGGAGTGTTTGATGGGGACGGTTGTAGAGGGAGATTTACTCTGTATCTAACCCCGTGTTGTACCTGTCCTGGGAGTGTTTGATGGGGACAGTGTAGAGGGAGCTTTACTCTGTATCTAACCCCGTGCTGTATCTGTCCTGGGAGTGTTTGATGGGGACGGTGTAGAGGGATCTTTACTCTGTATCTAACCCCGTGCTGTACCTGTCCTGGGAGTGTTTGATGTGGACAGTGTGGAGGGAGCTTTACTCTGTATCTAACCCCGTGCTGTACCTGTCCTGGGAGTGTTTGATGGGGACAGTGTAGAGGGAGATTTACTCTGTATCTAACCCCGTGCTGTACCTATCCTGGGAGTGTTTGATGGGGACGGTGTAGAGGGAGCTTTACTCTGTATCTAACCCCGTGCTGTACCTGTCCTGGGAGTGTTTGATGTGGACGGTGTAGAGGGAGCTTTATTCTGTATCTAACCCCGTGCTGTACCTGTCCTGGGAGTGTTTGATGGGGGCAGTGTAGAGGGAGATTTACTCTGTATCTAACCCCGTGCTGTACCTGTCCTGGGAGTGTTTGATGTGGACGGTGTAGAGGGAGCTTTACTCTGTATCTAACCCTGTGCTGTACCTGTCCTGGGAGTGTTTGATGGGGAAGGTGTAGAGGGTATTTACTCTGTATCTAACCCCGTGCTGTACCTGTCCTGGGAGTGTTTGATGGGGACGGTGTAGAGGGAGCTTTACTCTGTATGTAACCCCGTGCTGTACCTGTCCTGGGAGTGTTTGATGGGGACATGTAGAGGGAGATTTACTCTGTATCTAACCCCGTGCTGTACCTGTCCTGGGAGAGTTTGATGGGGACAGTGTAGAGGGAGCTTTACTCTGTATCTAACCCCGTGCTGTACCTGTCCTGGGAGTGTTTGATGGGGACAGTGTAGAGGGAGATTGACTCTGTATCTAACCCCGTGCTGTACCTGTCCTGGGAGTGTTTGATGGGGACAGTATAGAGGGAGATTTACTCTGTATCTAACCCCATTCTGTACCTGTCCTGGGAGTGTTTGATGGGGACGGTGTAGAGGGAGATTTACTCTGTATCTTACTCCGTGCTGTACCTGTCCTGGGAGTGTTTGATGGGGACGGAGTAGAGGGAGATTTACTCTGTATCTAACCCCGTGCTGTACCTGTCCTGGGAGTGTTTGATGGGGACAGTGTAGAGGGAGCTTTACTCTGTATCTAACCCCGTGCTGTACCTGTCCTGGGAGTGTTTGATGGGGACAGTGTAGAGGGAAATTTACTCTGTATCTAACCCCGTGCTGTACCTGTCCTGGGAGAGTTTGATGGGGACGGTGTAGAGGGAGATTTACTCTGTATCTAACCCCGTGCTGTACCTGTCCTGGGAGTGTTTGATGGGGACAGTGTAGAGGGAGCTTTACTCTGTATCTAACCCCGTGCTGTACCTGTCCTGGGAGTGTTTGATGGGGACGGTGTAGAGGGAGCTTTACTCTGTGTCTAACCCCGTGCTGTACCTGTCCTGGGAATGTTTGATGGGGACGGTGCAGTGAGGGCTTTACTCTTTTTCTGACGCTGTTTCTCTGTCCTGTGTGTAGGTGACTGGATCATTCTGATCTATGGAGATGGGGATCATTACCTAAATTTCTGTAACAAGGAGAAACGCAAGGGGATGGTGATGATCTCGTGTAATCCCAACATGCTCGGGGTAAGTGTGAATATGGTGGCCCCGGGATCTCACTGGGTTCTTTCTGATTTCACTGCAATCTTGCTGCGATCTCTCTGGATTCACTGCAATCTCATTGTGATCTCTCTGGTTTCACTGCAATCTCACTGTGATTTCACTGCAATCTCACTGCGATCTCTCTGGATTCACTGCAATCTCACTGCGATCTCTCTGGATTCACTGTAATCTCACTGCAGTCTCTCTGGATTCATTTTAATATCTCTGATTTCACTGTAATCCCACTGTGATCTCTCTGGTTTCACCGTAATCTCACTGCGATCTCTCTGGATTCATTGCGATCAGTCTGGAGTTACTGCAATCTCACTGTGATCTCTCTGGGTTCACTGTGATCTCACTGTGATCTCTCTGGTTTCGCTGCAATTTCACTGTGATCTCTCTGAATTCACTGCAATGTCACTGCGATCTCTCTGGATTCACTGCAATCTTACTGTGATCTCTCTGATTTGCAGGCTGATTTCACTGCTGTGCTGGAGGAACGGAGAAAGTTTTCCGACTGTTTCTACCTGTTTGAGTTGGACAGCTCGGTTGCCTGCCCTACTGTGACTCACCGTCTGAGCACTGGCTCCATCCTCATCATCCTGTGAGTCTGCCTCGTGTTCTGGGGTCAGGGTCTGAACTGGACTGAAGCTCGTGGCATCGTTGTCATGGTAGCGTTTATTGCCCATCCCTAATTGCCCCTTGAGAAGGTGGGGGTGAGCTGCCTTCTTGAACCACTGCAGCCCCTATGGTGTAGGTACACCCACGGTGCTGTTAGGGAGGGAGTTCCAGGATTTTGTCCGTGTTGTGTAGGTACACCCACTGCGCTGTTAGGGAGGGAGTTCCAGGATTTTGTCCGTGTGGTGTAGGTACACCCACGGCGCTGTTAGGGAGGGAGTTCCAGGATTTTGTCCCTGTGGTGTAGGTACACCCACGGTGCTGTTAGGGAGGGAGTTCCAGGATTTTGTCCGTGTGGTGTAGGTACACCCACGGCGCTGTTAGGGAGGGAGTTCCAGGATTTTGTCCCCGTGTGGTGTAGGTACACCCACGGCGCTGTTAGGGAGGGAGTTCCAGGATTTTGTCCCTGTGGTGTAGTTACACCCATGGCGCTGTTAGGGAGGGAGTTCCAGGATTTTGTCCCTGTGGTGTAGGTACACCCACGGCGCTGTTAGGGAGGGAGTTCCAGGATTTTGTCCCCGTGTGGTGTAGGTACACCCACGGCGCTGTTAGGGAGGGAGTTCCAGGATTTTGTCCGTGTGGTGTAGGTACACCCACGGCGCTGTTAGGGAGGGAGTTCCAGGATTTTGTCCCTGTGGTGTAGGTACACCCACGGCGCTGTTAGGGAGGGAGTTCCAGGATTTTGTCCGTGTGTGGTGTAGGTACACCCACGGCGCTGTTAGGGAGGAAGTTCCAGGATTTTGTCCGTGTGGTGTAGGTACTCCCACGGCGCTGTTAGGGAGGGATTTCCAGGATTTTGTCCGTGTGGTGTAGGTACACCCATGGCGCAGTTAGGGAGGGAGTTCCAGAATTTTGTCCGTGTGGTGTAGGTACACCCATGGCGCAGTTAGGGGGGGAGTTCCAGGATTTTGTCCCATGTGGTGTAGGTACACCCACGGCGCTGTTAGGGAGGGAGTTCCAGGATTTTGTCCGTGTGGTGTAGGTACACCCACGGCGCTGTTAGGGAGGGAGTTCCAGGATTATGTCCCGTGTGTGGTGTAGGTACACCCACGGTGCTGTTAGGGAGGGAGTTCCAGGATTTTGTACTTGTGGTGTAGGTACACCCACGGTGCTGTTAGGGAGGGAGTTCCAGGATTTTGTCCGTGTGGTGTAGGTACAGCCACGGTGCTGTTAGGGAGGGAGTTCCAGGATTTGGACCCAGTGACAGTGAAGGAGCTCCCGATATATTCCCAAGTTGGGATGGGGAGGGTCTCGGAGGGGGAACGTCCAGGTGGTGGGTGTTCCCCATGCGTCTGCTGTCCTGGTCCTTCTAGACGGTAGAGGTGGTGGGTTTGGGCGGCGCTGTCGAAGGAGCCTTGGCGAGTTGCTGCAGTGCATCTTGTAGATGTGCGTCGCTGGTGGTGGACGGAGTGAGGGTTTGTGGATGGGGGGGGTGTCGATCGAGCAGGGGGGGGTGGGGGGCTGCTTTGTCCTGGACGGTGTCGAGCTTCTCGAGTGTTGTGGGAGCTGCAACTCATCCAGGAAAGTGGGGAGTGTCCCATCCCCTTACTGACTTGTGCCTTGTAGATGGTGGACAGGCTTTGGTGTGGGGTGGGGGGAGTCAGGAGGTGAGTGACTCTCCGCAGGATTCCCAGCCTCTGACCTGCTCTTGGAGCCACAGTATTTATGTGGCTGGTCCCCAGTTCAGTTTCTGCTCTATGGTTATTGCTATACGTGTGTGAAAACAATCATAATACAATGATTATATTAGGTGATTTCAACTTTCCCAACATTAATTGGGATAGACATAGTGTTAAGGGCTTGGATGGGGTGGATTTCTTGAAATGTGTACAGGAGAACTTTTTAGGTCAATACGTAGAGGGTCCAACAAGGGACGGTGCAGTGCTGGACCTAATTCTGGGGAATGAAGCCAGACAGGTGGCTGAGGTGGTGGTGGGGAGCATTTTAGTGATAGTGACCACAACATGGTACAGTTTAAGTTTGTTATGGACAAAGAAATAGACAAGTTGCAAAAAAATGTTTTGGATTGGGGGAGAGTGGATTTTAGTAAAATAAGGCAGGATCTGGCCAAGTTAGACTGGGAACAGCTACTTGTGGGGAAATCTACAGAGGAGCAGTGGGGGGTGTTCAAAAAGGAAATGGGGAGGGTACAGGCTCAACATGTTCCCTCTAGGGTGATAGGAAGGAGTAACAAGCCCAGAGAACCATGGATGACCAGAGATATTCAGGTTACGATGAGAAGGAAAAGAGAGGCTTTTAGCAGGTACTAGGGAAGCAAATCAGCAGAGGCATTAGTGGAGTACAGACAGTGCAGGGTGGAGCTTAAGAAAGTAATTAGGAGAGCAAAGAGAGGATATGAGAAAGCTCTGGCTGGGAAAAGTAGGGAAAATCCCAAGATATTCTATAAGTATATCAATGGGAAGAGGATACCAGGGAAAGAGTAGGGCCCATAAGGGACCAAGGGGACAATCTATGGATGGAGCCAGAGGACATCGCTAGAGTGTTGAATGAATACTTCACGTCCGTCTTCACCCAGAGAATGAGGATGAAGGTATCGAACTCGGGGAGAGAGACTGCGAGGTTCTTAAGCAAATTGATACAGGGAGTGACAAGGTATTGGAGATGTTGGCAGGCTTAAAAGTGGACAGATCTCCAGGTCTGAATGATTTGTATCCCAGACTGCTGAGGGAGGCAAGGGAGGAGATCACAGGGGCTCTGACCCAAATTTTTAATTCCTCTCTGGCCACGGGGGAGGTGCCAGAGGACTGGAGAACAGCTAATGTGGTTCCGCTTTTTAAGAAGGGTTGTAGAGATAAGCCAGGGAACTACAGGCCAGTGAGCCTCACGTCAGTGGTAGGGAAACTATTGGAGAAAATTCTGAAGGAGAGAATCTGCCTCCACTTGGAGAGGCAAGGTTTGATCAGGGATAGTCAGCATGGCTTTGTCAGAGGGAGGTCATGCCTAACAAATTTGATTGAATTTTTTGAGGAGGTGACCAGGTGTGTAGATGAGGGTAGTGCAGTTGATGTAGTTTATATGGATTTCAGCAAAGCCTTTGACAAGGTCCCACACGGGAGACTTATAAAGAAGGCAAAGGCACATGGGATACAGGGTAATTTGATAAGGTGGATTCAAAATTGGCTTAGTTGTAGGAGACAGAGGGTGATGACAGATGGATGCTTTAGTGACTGGAAGCCAGTGTCCAGTGGTGTACCACAGGGATCTGTGCTGGGTCCCCTATTATTTGTCATTTATATAAACGACACAGATGACTATGTGGGGGGTAGGATTAGTAAGTTTGCGGATGACACAAAGATTGGCCGGGTGGTTAACAGTGAGGTTGAGTGTCTTGGGTTACAGGAAGATATAGACGGGATGGTCAAAGGGGCAGATAAGTGGCAGGTGGAATTTAACCCTGAAAAGTGTGAGGTGATACACTTTGGAAGGAGTAATTTGACAAGGAAGTGTTCAATGAACAGCATGGCACTAGGAAGTTCTGAGGAACAAAGGGATCTTGGCGTGTGTGTCCATAGATCTCTGAAGGCAGAGGGGCATGTTAGTGGGGTGGTGAAAAAGGCATATGGGACACTTGCCTTTATCAATTGAGGCATAGATTACAAAAGTAGGGAGGTCATGTTGGAGTTGTATAGACCCTTGGTGAGGCCACAGCTGGAGTACTGGGTGCAGTTCTGGTCGCCACATTATAGGAAGGATGTGATTTCACTGGAGGGGGTGCAGAGGAGATTCACCAGGATGTTGCCTGGGATGAAACATTTAAGTTATGAAGAGAGGTTGGATAGACTTGGGTTGTTTTCGTTGGAGCAGAGAAGACTGAGGGGTGACCTGATCGAGGTGTACAAGATTATGAGGGACATGGACAGGGTGGATAGGGAGCAGCTGTTCCCCTTAGTTGAAGGGTCAGTCACAAGGGGGCATAAGTTCAAGGTGAGGGGCAGGAGGTTTAGGGGGGATGTGAGGAAAAACTTTTCTTACCCAGAGGGTGGTGAGGGTCTGGAATGCGCTGCCTGGGAGGGTGGTGGAGGTGGGTTGCCTCACATCCTTTAAAAAGTACCTGGATGAGCACTTGGCATGTCATAACATTCAAGGCTATGGGCCAAGTGCTGGGTAAATGGAATTAGGGAGGTAGGTCAGGTGTTTCTCATGTGTCGGTGCAGACTCGATGGGCCGAAGGGTCTCCTGCCCTGTGTGTGGTTCTGTGATTCTAAGCGAGTCCCTCTCGCTAGCTGTGTTGATGTCCCTTCCATCACTTCACTGATGGTGGAGAGTAGACTGATGGGGGAGGTCATTGTCCGGGTTGGATTTGTCCTGCGTTTTGTGGACAGGACATACCTGGGCAGTTTCCCCATAGCCGGGTAGATGCCAGTGTTGGAGCTGGACTGGAAGAGCTTGGTTAGGGGCGCGGCAGGTTCTGGAACACAAGTCCTCAGCGCTATGGTGAAGACGTGTGGGGGATATTCCGGCTGTGAGCGTTGGGTTATGTTTGACGAGACGGAGCTGGCAGGGATGAGGGTTGAGGCTCTGTGGACTGATAACATTTCTTTGTGACAGATTCCTGGTGTTACTGACCGTCTATATCCTCGGTGGCTTTCTGTACCAGCGCCTGGTAATGAAGGCAAAAGGCATGGAGCAATTTCCAAACTATTACTTCTGGCAAGAGATTGGCAACTTAACAGCGGTACGCAGCTTAATTCAGAGAGAGGGTTAATCCACCGAACCTCCCTTCTGCTAGGGGAAGGGGCTGCCTGGTGTGTGTGTGTGTGTAACTTGGAGGGGGTGGGTGAGAGGGTTAATCCCCCCTCCCTCCGCTAGGGGAAGGGGTTGCCCGGTGTGTGTGTGTGTAACTGGGAGGGGGTGGGTGAGAGGGTTAATCCCCCTCCGATAGGGGAAGGGGCTGCCCGGTGTGTGTGTGTAACTGGGAGGGGGTGGGTGAGAGGGTTAATCCCCCTCCGATAGGGGAAGGGGCTGCCCGGTGTGTGTGTGTGTGTGTGTAACTGGGAGGGGGTGGGTGAGAGGGTTAATCCCCCCTCCGATAGGGGAAGGGGCTGCCCGGTGTGTGTGTGTGTGTGTGTGTGTGTGTGTGTGTGTGTGTGTGTGTGTGTGTGTGTGTGTGTGTGTGTGTGTGTGTGTGTGTAACTGGGAGGGGGGGGGTGAGAGGGTTAATCCCCCCTCCGATAGGGGAAGGGGGCTGCCCGGTGTGTGTGTGTAACTGGGAGGGGGGTGGTGAGAGGGTTAATCCCCCCCCCTCCAATAGGGGAAGGGGCTGCACGGTGTGTGTGTGTGTGTAACTGGGAGTGGGTGGGTGAGAGGGTTAATCCCCCCTCCGATAGGGGAAGGGGCTGCCCGGTGTGTGTGTGTGTAACTGGGAGGGGGTGGGTGAGAGGGGTAATCCCCCCTCCCTCCGATAGGGGAAGGGGCTGCCCGGTGTGTGTGTGTGTGTAACTGGGAGGGGGTGGGTGAGAGTGTTAATCCCCCCCCTCCGATAGGGGAAGGGGCTGCCCGGTGGGTGTGTGTGTAACTGGGAGGGGATGGGTGAGAGGTTAATCCCCCCTCCGATAGGGGAAGGGGCTGCCCGGTGTGTGTGTGTAACTGGGAGGGGGTGGATGATAGGGTTAATCCCCCCCCCTCCGATAGGGGAAGGGGCTGCCCGGTGTGTGTGTGTGTGTGTGTGTAAATGGGAGTGGGTGGGTGAGAGGGTTAATCCCCCCCTTTCCGACAGGGGAAGGGGCTGACCGGTGTGTGTGTGTGTGTGTGTGTGTGTGTGTGTGTAACTGGGAGGGGGTGGGTGAGAGGGTTAATCCCCCCTCCGATAGGGGAAGGGGCTGCCCGGTGTGTGTCTGTGTGTGTAACTGGGAGGGGGTGGGTGAGAGGGTTAATCCCCCCCCTCTGATAGGGGAAGGGGCTGCCCGGTGAGTGTGTGTGTAACTGGGAGGGGATGGGTGAGAGGGTTAATCCCCCCTCCGATAGGGGTAGGGGCTGCCCGGTGTGTGTGTGTGTGTGTAACTGGGAGGGGGTGGGTGAGAGGGTTAATCCCCCCTCCGATAGGGGAAGGGGCTGCCCGGTGTCTGTGTGTGTGTGTGTAACTGGGAGGGGGTGGGTGAGAGGGTTAATCCCCCCCCTCCGACAGGCGAAGGGGCTGCCGGTGTGTGTGTGTGTAACTGGGAGGGGGTGGGTGAGAGGGTTAATCCCCCCACCCATAGGGGAAGGGGCTGACCGGTGTGTGTGTGTGTGTGTGTGTGTGTAACTGGGAGGGGGTGGTTGAGAGGGTTAATCCCCCCTCCGATAGGGGAAGGGGCTGCTCGGTGTGTGTGTGTGTGTAACTGGGAGGGGGTGGGTGAGAGGGTTAATCCCCCCTCCGATAGGGGAAGGGGCTGCCCGGTGTGTGTGTGTCTGTAACTGGGAGGGGGTGGGTGAGAGGGTTAATCCCCCCCCTCCTCCAATAGGGGAAGGGGCTGCCCGGTGTGTGTGTGTGTGTAACTGGGAGGGGGTGGGTGAGAGGGTTAATCCCCCCCCTCCGATGGGGGAAGGGGCTGCCCGGTGTGTGTGTGTGTGTGTGTGTGTAATGGGAGGGGGTGGGTGAGAGGGTTAATCCCCCCCCTCCGATAGGGGAAGGGGCTGCCCGGTGTGTGTG